>PVKV010021094.1:0-38322 GCA_004027835.1 Alouatta palliata
AAAAAAAAAAAAAAAAAAAAAAAAACTCAAAACCTAGCAGAAGACAAGAGATAACTAAGATGAGAGCTGAACTGAAGGTGATAGAGACCCCAAAAACCCTTCAAAAATCAATAAATCCAGGAGCTGATTTTTCGAAAAGGTCAACAAAATAGACAGACCACTGGCCAGATTACTAAAAAAGAAAAGAGAAAATAATCAAATAGATGCAATAAGAAACGATAAATGGGATATCACCACAGATTCCTCAGAAATTCAAACCACCATCAGAGATTATTACAAACAACTCTATGTACATCAACTAGTAAACCTAGAAGAAATGGATAAATTCCTGGACACTTGCATCCTCCCAAGCCTAAACCAGGAAGAGGTCGATACCGTGAATAGACCAATAACAAGGTCTGAAGTTGAGGCAGGAATTAAGAGCCTGACACCCAAAAAAAACCCGGATCCAGATAGGTTCACAGCCGAGTTCTACTAGACATACAAAGAGAAGCTGGTACCATTCCTTCTGAAACTATTCCAAACAATCCAGAAAGAGGGAATCCTTCCCAAGTCATTTTATGAGACCAACATCATCCTGATACCAAAACCCGGCAGAGACTCAGCAAGAAAAGGAAACTTCAGGCCAATATCCATGATGAACATAGATGCAAAAATCCTCAATAAAATACTGGCAAACCGATTGCAACAGCACATCAAAAAGCTTATCCACCATGATCAAGTAGGCTTCATCCCGGGGATGCAAGGCTGGTTCAACATATGCAAATCTATAAACATAATCCACCACATAAAGAGAACCAAAGACAAAAACCACATGATTATCTCAATTGATGCAGAGAAGGCCTTTGACAAAATCCAACAGCCCTTTATTCTAAAAACCCTCAATAAACTTGGTATTGACGGAACGTATCTCAAAATGATAAAAGCTATTTATGACAAACCAACAGCCAATATCATAATGAATGGGCAAAAACTAGAAGCATTTCCTTTGAAATATGGCATTAGACAAGGATGTCCTCTCTCACCATTCCTCTTCAATATAATACCGGAAGTTCTAGCCAGAGCAATCAGGCAAGAAAAAGAAATAAAGGGTATTCAAATAGGAAAGGAGGAAGTCAAATTGTCTTTATTTGCAGACGACATGATTGTATACCTAGAAGACCCCATCGTCTCAGCCCAAAATCTCCTGAAACTGATAAGCAACTTCAGCAAAGTCTCAGGATACAAAATCCATGTGCAAAAATCACAAGCATTCCTATGCACCAATAACAGACTTAAAGAGAGCCAAATCAAGAACCAACTGCCATTCACAATTGCTACAAAGAGAATAAAATACCTAGGAATACAACTAACAAGGAATGTAAAGGACCTCTTGAAGGAGAACTACAAACCACTGCTGAATGAAATAAGAGAAGACACAAACAGATGGAGAAACATTCCATGTTCATGGCTAGGAAGAATCAATATCGTGAAAATGGCCATACTGCCCAAAGTAATTTACAGATTCAATGCTATCCCTATCAAGCTACCAATGACCTTCCTCGCAGAACTGGAAAACATCAGCTTAAACTTCATATGGAACCAAAAGAAAGCCTGCATAGCCAAGTCAATTCTAAGCAAAAAGAACAAAGCTGGAGGCATCACACTACCGGACTTCAAACTTTACTGCAAAGCAACAGTAATCAAAACAGCATGGTACTGATACCAAAACGGAGATATAGACCAATGGAACAGAACAGAGGCCTCCGAGGCAACACAACACATCTACAACCATCCGATCTTTGACAAACCTGAGAAAAACAAGCAATGGGGAAAGGAGTCCCTGTTTAATAAATGGTGTTGGGAAAACTGGCTAGCCGTGTGCAGAAAGCAGAAACTGGACTCCTTCCTGACACCTTACACTAAAATTAACTCCAGATCGATTAAAGACTTAAACATAAGACCTAACACCATAAAAACCTTAGAAGAAACCATAGGGAAAACCATTCAGGACATAGGCATAGGCAAGGACTTCATGACGAAAACACCAAAGCATTGGCAACAAAAGCCAAAATAGACAAATGGGACCTAATCAAACTCCACAGCTTCTGCACAGCAAAAGAAACAGTCATTAGAGTGAATCGGCAACCAACAGAATGGGAAAAAATTTTTGCAGTCTACCCATTTGACAAAGGGCTGATATCCAGAATGTACAAAGAACTGAAAGAGATTTACAAGAAAAAAACAAGCCCATTCAAAAGTGGGTGAAGGATATGAACAGACACTTTACAAAAGAAGACATACATGAAGCCAACAAACATATGAAAAAATGCTCATCATCACTGGTCATTAGAGAAATGCAAATCAAAACTACATTGAGATACCACCTCACACTTGTTAGAATGGCGATCATTAAAAAATCTGGAGGCAACAGATGCTGGAGGGGATTTGGAGAAATAGGAACACTCTTACACTGTTGGTTGGAGTGTAAATTAGTTCAACCATTGTGGAAAACAGTGTGGCGATTCCTCAAGGACCTAGAAATAGAAATTCCATTTGACCCAGCAATCCCATTACTGGGTATATATCCAAAGGATTATAAATCATTCTACTATAAGGACACATGCACACGAATGTTCATGGCAACAAAGTTTACAATAGCAAAGACCTGGAACCAACCCAAATGCCCATCGATGATAGACTGGACAGGGAAAACGTGGCACATATACACCATGGAATATTATGCAAGCATCAAAAACGATGAGTTCGCATCCTTTGTAGGGACATGGATGAACCTGGAAACCATCATTCTCAGCAAACTCACACAAGAACCGAATATCAAACACCGCATATTCTCACTCATAGGCGGATGTTGACCAATGAGAACACATGGACACAGGGAGGGGAGCATGTCACACTGGGGTCTGTCGGGGGAAAAAGGGGAGGGACAGCAGGGGGTGGGGAGTTGGGGAGGGATAGCATGGGGAGAAATATCAGATATAGGTGATGGGGAGGAAGGCAGCAAGTCACACTGCCATGTGTGTACCTATGTAACAATCTTGCATGTTCTTCACATGTACCCCCAAACCGAAAATGCAATAAAAAGTATATATGTTATTAAAAAAAAAATAGTGGCCTCTAGTTCTATCCATGTTTCTGCAAAAGACATGATTTTTTTTATGGCTGAATAATATTACATGGATTATACATACATCACACTTTCTCTTAGTATCCATCAACAGACAGTTAAGTTGATTCTGCATCTCTGCTGTTGTGACTAGTGCTGTGCTAAACAAGATAAAGTGCAGTTATCTTGTTGATATAATGATTTCTTTTCCCTTGGATAAGTACACAATGGTGGGATTGCCGAATCAATTATTCTATATTTTCCATAGAAGTTACACAAATTTTATGTTTTCCATAGAAATTTTCCCACCAGCAACGTATAAGTGTTCCCTTTTCTGTGCATCCTCATCAACATCTGTTATTTTCTGACCTTTAAATAGTGGCTATTGTGACTGGTGTAAGATAGTATCTCACTCTGGTTTTAATTTGCATTATTCTGATGATTTGTTATGTTCAGTATTTTTTCATATGTTCATTGGTGATTTATATGTCTTTCTTTTAAAAATGTCTATTCATATCGTTTGCTCACTCTTTAATGGGTTTGCTTTTGTTGTTGTTCAGTTGTTGGAATTCCTCGTAGATTCCGTATGTTAGTCCCTTTTCAGATACATAGTTTGCAAATACTTCTCCCATTCTGTCTGGTACTTCTATAATATACTGAGAGGGGAGTAAATTAGGGATTGTAACTCTAATTTTGTGTTTCTGTATTTCTCTTTCCAGCTCTACTAGTTTTTGTTTCATGTATTTTGAGGCGGTGTGGTTTGGTTTGTACTCATTTAGGATTGCTGTGTCTCACTGGTGAATTGACACTTTTATCATTATGGAAGGTTTTTATTTGTTCAAGTATTTTTTCTCTAAAATTTACTCTAATATCAATATGGTGACTACTGCTTTTTAATAAAATTGATATTTATATAGTATATTTGTTTTTATCTTCTTGCTTTAAATCAACCCATGTCATTGTATTTGAAATGATTTATTGTAGAAAACTTTTTTTTGGATCACTAAAGAAAATCTATGTCAACCTGCATTTAAAAAATATATATATATTTTATTGCATTTTAGGTTTTGGTGTAAAAGTGAAGAACATGCAAGATTGTTGCATAGGTACATACATGGCAATGTGGTTTGCTGCCTTCCTCCCCATCACCCATATCTGGTATTTCTTCCCATGTTATCCCTCCCCAACTTCCCATCCCCCTCCTGTCCCTCCCCTAGTTCCTCCCCTCCACAGACCCCAGTGTGTGATGCTCCCCTCCCTATGTCCATGTGTTCTCATTGTTCAGCACCAGCCTATGAGTGAGAACGTGCGGTGTTTGATTTTCTCTTCTTGTGTCAGTTTGCTGAGAATGATGGTTTCCAGGTTGATCCATGTCCCTACAAAGGACACAAACTCATCGTTTCTGATGGCTGCATAGTATTCCATGGTGTATATATGCCACATTTTCCCTGTCCAGTCTATCATCAATGGGCATTTGGGTTGGTTCCAAGTCTTTGCTATTGTAAACAGTGCTGCAGTGAACATATGTGCGCTTGTGTCCTTATGGTAGAATGATTTATAATCCTTTGGATATATACCCAGTAATGGGATTGCTGGGTCAAATGGAATTTCTATTTCTAGGTCCTTGAGGAATCGCCACACTGTCTTCCACAATGGTTGAACTAATTTACACTCCCATCAACAGTGAAAAAATGTTCCTATTTCTCCACATCCTCTCCAGCATCTGTTGTCTCCAGATTTTTTAATGATCACCATTCTAACTCGCATGAGATGGTGTCTCAATGTAGTTTTGATTTGCATTTCTCTAATGACCAGTGATGATGAGCATTTTTTCATATGTTTGTTGGCTTCATGTATGTCTTCTTTTGTAAAGTGTCTGTTGATATCCTTTGCCCACTTTTGAATGGGCTTGTTTGTTTTTTTCTTGTAAATCTGTTTTAGTTCTTTGTAGATTCTGGCTGTTAGCCCTTTGTCAGATGAGTAGATAGCAAAATTTTTTCCCATTCTGTTGGTTGCCGATTCACTCTAATGACTGTTTCTTTTGCTGTGCAGAAGCTGTGGAGTTTGATTAGGTCCCATGTGTCTATTTTGGCTTTTGTTGCCAATGCTTCTGGTGTTTTAGTAATGAAGTCCTTGCCTATGCCTATGTCCTGAATTGTTTTGCCTTGGGTTTCTTCTAAGGTTTTTATGGTGTTAGGTCTTCTGGTTAAGTCTTTAATCCATCTGGAGTTAATTTTATTGTAAACTGTCAGGAAGTGGTTCAGTTTTTGCTTTCTGCACACAGCTAGCCAGTTTTCCCAACACCATTTTTTAAACAGGGAATCATTTCCCCATTGCTTGTTTTTGTCAGGTTTGTCAAAGATCGGATGGTTGTAGATGTGTAGTGTTGCCTCCGAGGTCTCTATTCTGTTCCATTGGTTTATATCTCTGTTTTGGTACCAGTACCATGCTGTTTTGATTACTGTAAGCTTGTAGTATAGTTTGACGTCAGGTAGTGTGATTCCTCCAGCTTTGTTCTTTTTGCTTAGAATTGACTTGTGTACGCGGGCTCTCTTTTGGTTCCACATGAAGTTGAAGGTGCATTTTTATAGATCTGTGAAGAAGGTCATTGATAGCTTGATGGGGATAGCGTTGAATCTGTAAATTACTTTGGGCAGTATGACCATTTTCATGATACTGATTCTTCCTAACGCTGAGCGTGGAATGTTTCTCTGTTTGTGTCCTTTCTTATTTCGTTGGGCAGTGGTTTGTAGTTCTCTTTGAAGAGGTCCTTTACATTCGTTGTTAGTTGTATTCCTACGTATTGTATTCTCTTTGTAGCAATTGTGAATGGCAGTTCGTTCTTGATTTGGCTCTCTTTAAGTGTGTTATTGGTGTATAGGAATGCTGGTGATTTTCACACATTGATTTTGTATCCTGAGACTTTGCTGAAGTTGCTTATCAGTTTCAGGAGATTTTCGGCTGAAACAGTGGGGTCTTCTAAATATACAGTCATGTGGTCTGCAAATAGAGACAATTTGACTTCCTCCTTTCCTGATTGAATACCCTTTATTTCTTTTTCTTGCCTGATTGCTCTGGCTAGAACTTCCAATAGTGTATTGAGTAGGAGTGGTGAGAGAGGGCATCCTTGTCTAGTGCCAGATTTCAAAGCGAATGTTTCCAATTTTTGCCTATTCAGTATGATATTGGCTGTTGGCTTGTTATTAATAGCTTTTATTATTTTGAGATATGTTCCATCAATACCTAGTTTATTGAGAGTTTTTAGCATGAAGTTATTGAATTTTGTCAAAGGCCTTCTCTGAATCTATTGTGATGTGGTTTTTTTCTTTGGTTCTCTTTATGTGGTGGATTACATTTGTAGACTTTCTTACATTGAACCATCCTTACATCCCCGGGATGAATCCTACTTGATCATGGTGGATAAGCTTTTTGATGGGCTGTTGTAATCAGTTTGCGAGTGTTTTACTGAATATTTTTGCATCTGTGTTCATCATGCATATTGGCCTGAAGTTTTCTTTTCTTGTTTAGTCTCTGCCAGGTTTTGGTGTCAGGATGATGTTCGTCTCATAAAATGATTTGGGAAGGTTTCCCTCTTTTTGGATTGTTTGGAATAGTTTCAGAAGGAATGGTACCAGCTCCTCTTTGTATATCTGGTAGAATTTGCTTGAGAACTCATCTGGACCTGGGCTTTTTTTTAGTTTATAGGGTATTAATTGCTGCCTCAACTTCAGCCCTTGTTATTGGTTTATTCAGGGTTTTGACTTTTTCCTAGTTTAGGCTTGGGAGGATGCAAGTGTCCAGGAATTTATCAATTTCTTCCAGGTTTACTAGTTTATGTTTATAGAGTTGTTTTTAATAATCTCTGATGATGGTTTGTATTTCTGAGGAATCTGTGGTGATATCCCCTTTATTGTTTTTTATTGCATCAATTTGATTATTCTCTCTCTTCTTTTTTATTAATCTGGCTAGTGGTCTTCCATTTTGTTGATGTTTTCAAAAAACCAGCTCCTGGATTTATTGATATTTTGAAGGCTTTTCATATCTGTATCTCCTTCAGTTCTGCTCTGATTTTAGTTATATCTTGTCTTCTTCTAGGGTTTGAGTTTTTTTGATTTTGCTCCTGTAGCTCTTTCAATTTTGACAATAGGGTGCCAATTTTAGATCTTTCCTTCCTTCTCATGAGGACGTTTATTGCTATATGTTTTCCTCTAGATACTGCTTTAAATGTGTCCCAGTGGTTCTAGTATGTTGTGTCTTCGTTCTCGTTGGTTTCAAAGAACATCTTTATTTCTGCCTTCATTTCATTGTTTATCCAGTCATTATTGGAGAGCCAGTTGTTCAGTTTCTGTGAAGCTGTGTGATTCTATGTTAGTTTCTGAATTCTGAGTTTTAACTTGATTGCACTGTGATCTGAGAGACTGTTTGTTATGTTTTCTGTTCCTTTTCATTTGCTGAGAAGTGATTTAATTCTGATTATTTGGTCAATTTTAGGGTAGGTGTGATGTGGTGCTGAGAAGAATGTATATTCTGTGGATTTTTGGTTGAGAGTTCTGTAAATGTCTATTAGGTTTGCTTGGTCCAGATCTGTGTTCAAATCCTGGTTATCCTTGTTAGTTTTCTATCTCATTGATCTGTCTAATATTGACAGTGGAGTGTTCAAGTCTCCCACTGTTATTGTGTGGGAGTCTACGTTTCTTTATAAGTCATTAAGAACTTGCTTTATGTAACTGGGTACGCCTGTATTGGGTGCTTATATATTTAGGATTGTTAGCCCTTCTTCTTGCATTGATCCTGTTACCATTATGTAATATCCTTCTTTGTCTCTTTTGATCTTTGGTGGTTTAAAGTCTATTATATCAGAGACTAGGATTGCCACTCCTGCTTTTTTTTTTTTTTTTTTTTGCTCTCCATTTGCTTGGTAAGTGTTCCTCCATCCCTTTATTTTGAGCCTTTGTGTATCCTTGCATGTGAGATGAGTTTCCTGGATACAGTACACAATGGGTTTTGGCTTTTTATCCAATTTCCCACGCTGTGTCTTTTGAGTGGGGCATTTTGTCCATTTACATTTAAGGTTAATATTGTTATTTGTGAGTTTCATGCTGCCATTTTGATGCTAGCTGGTTGTTTTGTCCGTTAGTTTATGCAGTCTCTTCATTGTATCGATGATCTTTACCATGTGTTATGTTTGCAGTGGCTCGTACTGGTTGTTCCTTTCTATGTTTAGTGCTTCTTTCAGGAGCTCTTGTGAAACAGTCCTGGTTTTGATGAAATCTCTGAGTACTTGCTTGTTCGCAAAGGATTTTATTTTTCCTTCATTTATGAAGCTTAGTTTGGCTGGAATTGGAATTCTGGGTTGAAAGTTCTTTTCTTTAAGGATGTTGAATATTGGTCCCCACTCTCTTCTGGCTTGTAGGGTTTCTTCTGAGAGATCTGCTGTGAGTGATGGGCTTCCCTTTGTTGGTGACCTGACCTTTCTCTCTGGCTGTCCTTAACATTTTGTCCTTCATTTCAACCGTGGTGAATCTGACAATTATGTTCCTTGTGGTTGCTCTTCTTGAGGAATATCTTTGAGGTGTTTTCGGTGTTTCCCTGATTTGAATATTGGCCTGCCTTGCTAGATTGGGGAAATTTTTCTGGATAATTTCCTGAAGAATATTTTCCAGCTTGGATTCATTCTTTCTGTCACATTCAGGTACACCTATCAAATGTAGATTAGGTCTTTTCACATAGTCCCATATTTCTTGGAGACTTTGTTCATTTCTTTTTACCATTTTTTCTCTAATCTTGCCTTCTCCTTTTATTTCATTGAGTTGATCTTCGACCTCTGATATCCTTGCTTTTGCTTGGTCAATTCAGATATTGAAACTTGTGTATGCTTCGCGAAGTTCTCGTGTTGTGTTTTTTATCTCCATCAATTCATTTATATTCCTCTCTAAGCTGTTTATTCTTATTACCATGTCATCAAATCTTTTTTCAAGATTCTCAGGTTCTTTGCATTGGCTTAGAACGTGTTGTTTTAGGTCAGAGAAATTTTTTATTGCCCACCTTCTGAAGCCTCTTTCTGTCAATTCATCAGACTCATTCTCCATCTAGCCTTGTTCCCTTGCTGGTGAGGAGTTGTGATCCCTTGTAGGAGGAAAGGTATTCTGGTTTTGGGTGTTTTCCTCCTTTTTGTGCTGGTTTCTTACCATCTTTGTGGATTTATTTACCTTTGGTCTTTGTAGTTGTTGACTTTCAGATGGGGTCTCTGAGTGGATGTCCAGTTTGTTGATGAGGAAGTTATTTCTTTCTGTTTTTCTGTTTTCCTACTAACAGACAGGACCCTCTGCTGTAGGGCTGCTGGAAGTCCACTATAGTCCCTACTTGCTTGGGGATTGCCTGCAGTGGCTGCAGAACAGTAAGGGTTGCTGCCAGTTTCTTCTTCTGTTATGTTGGTCCCAGAAGAATACCTGCCAGAAATCAGTCTGAGCTCTCCTTCTTGAGGTGACTCTTTGTATAAACAGGGGTCAGTGAGCTGCTTTAGGAGACAGTCTGTCCGTAGAACTCATAACAGTGTTTTTTTCCCCAGGTCCTCTCTCCCTGGAAGGGAGGGCTTTATTTATAATTTTCTGTCATGCTGCTGCTTTTTGTCAGGGCTGCCCTGCCCAGGGAGGAGGCAGCCTAGTCACAGTCTGCCAGCAGAGGGTTTGCTGAGCTGCTGTGGGCTCCACCCAGCTGCCATGTGAATTTCACTGTAGTTCTGCTTATAGGGGTATAGTTAGAACTGCCTCAGCAATGGCAGCCCACCTCTGTAGTGTCGGACTCTTGCTGTAATGGTGCACTGCTTCAGTAATGGCATGCCACATCAGCAATGACGGGCCATCTCAGCAATGGTGGACTTCCTCAGTAATGGGGGATGCCATTCAGGTTCAGGACTGCCTCAGTAATGGTGGACGCCCCTCCCCCAAAGAGCTGGACAATCCCGGGTTCAGCTGTGCTTGCTGTGAAACTCTAAAGAGCGTTTCAGATTGCCGGTTTTGTGGAGGTGGGACTGGCTGAGGTTGATCACCTGGCTCCCTGCCTCAGACCCCATTTTTTTCCGTTGAATGGGCAACTCTGTCTCCCAGGCATTCCAGTCACCACTTGAAACGGCACCCAGATTTGTGTGATTTCTTGTCCAGGGACTCGCTGGGCTGGCTGAAACAGCCACTGGAGACTCGTGGCGCTTTTTCACCACAGGATCTCCTGGTCTGGCTTTCTGTTTCAGTCCCCTTTTTTTCAGTTCAATGGGTGACTCTGTCTCCCAGGCATTCCAGTTGCCAGTTGAAAAGGCACCTAAATTTGTGTGAAATTTTTTTGCAGAGACCTGCTGGGCTGGCTGAAACAGCCTCACTGGGGGCTCATGGCACTTTTTCACCTGGGAATCTCCTGGCCTGGCTCCCTGTTTCAGTCCCCTTTTTTTCCGTTGAACAGGTGACCCTGTCTCCCAGACATTCGCCACCCAGATCTGTTTGATTTTCTGTGCAGTGACCCACTGTACTGGCTGAAACAGTTGTGCTGGAGATTCGTGGTGCTTTTTTTCCTGGGAATCTCCTGGCCTGGCTCTCTTTATTAGTCATGTTTTTATCAGTTGAACAAGTGACTCTGTCTCCCAGGCATTCTAGTTGCCTGTTGAAAAGGTGCCCAGATCTGTGCGATTTCGCATGCGATGACCCACTGCATTGGCCAAAACAGCCATGCTGGAGATTCATGGTGCTTTTTCACCTGAGAATCTCCTGGCCTGGCTCCCTGTTTCAGTCCCCTTTTTATCAGTTGAATCGGTGACTCTGTCTCCCAGGTGCTCAAGTCAGCAGCTAAAATGGTGCCCAGACCTGTGTGAGTATTTTGTGTGGAGGCCTGCTGCACCAGCCATAACAGCTGTGCTGGCGACCCATGGGGCTCCTCTGCCTGGGAATCTCCTGATCTGTGGGAAATAAAAGTTCTTCTGGAAATGTGACATACACTCACCCTCCTTGCTCTCACTGGGAGTGGCAATCCAGAGCTGCTCTTTATTGGCCATCTTGGATCCACTCCCTTATCCACCATATATGTATATTTTTTAATCCATTCATCCATTGACAGAAAGTTTGTTCCCATATCATGGCATTTATGAGTAAGCTTTAATGAGCTTTCAAGTACAGATATATCTGTGACATACTGATTTTATTTCCTTTTTCATATATTCCCAGAAGAGGGATTACTGTATCATATAGTATTTTTAATTCTTTGAGGATCCTTTCTACTGTTTTCCAAAATGGCTGTACCAATTTATGTTTTCCACTAATAGTGTGCAAGTACTTCTTTTTCTTGATATTCTCATCAACACTTATCTTTCTTCTTTTTGATTATAGCCATTCTTGTAGATGTGAGGTAGGATCTCATTGTGGTTTTGATTTGTACTTCCTTGATGATTAGTAATGTTGAGTGCCTTTTCACATACTTGACTATTTGTGTGTCTTCTTTGAAAAATGTCTATTCAGGTCATTTGTCCATTTTTAAATTTGAGTTGTTTGTTTTTCTGTTATTGAACTATATGAATTTCTTTTACATATTGCATGTCAGATATATGGTTTGCAAATATGTTCTGCGAGTCTTCAGTGGCCCTTAATTTTGTTGATTTCCTTGCAGAAACGTCGTTTAATATAGGCCCGTTTTTTTTTTATTGTTGTTGCTTTTTCTTTTGGTATCATATACAAAAAAATCATTGCCAAGATCAGTATCAAAGTATTCTTCCCTATGTTTTCTTTAAAGAGTTTTATGGTTTTAAGTCTTATGTTTAAGTGTTTAATCTATTTTCAGTTGATTTTTGTGCATGGTATAAAATGAGGGTTCAGTGATTTGTATGTGGATATTTAGCTTCCCTAACATTTTTCAAGAGACTGTCCTTTCTCCGTTGTGTATTTTTTTCACCTTTGTTAAAAATTAGTTGTTTGTCCTCCATTATATGCTTATTTTAATGTGCATGACTGTATTAAAACATCTTACATAGCCCATAAACCTACAGCTAGTATATTCCCACAAAAATAAGAAAATTAGCTGAGTTTATAGGCATGGGTTCATTTGGGTCTCTGTATTCTGTTCCATTTTTCTGTTTTTATATCAGTACCATAGTGTTTTGATTATTGTAGCCTTGTTGTGTATTTTGACATAAATAAATATGTTCTCTCCAACTTTGTTATTTTTTTAAAATTAAGATTATTTTGGCTGTTTAGGTTTTTTTTTTGTGATTCCACATGAATTTTAGAATTTTTAAAATATATTTGTGAAAAATGCCACTTGAATTTTGCTATTGACAGCATTGAATCTCTAGATTGGCATAGTATGGGCATTTTAACTGTGTTGATTCTTCCAGTTCATGAACATAGGCTATGTTTTTATTTATTTTTGTCTTCTTCAATTTCATCAGCCTCTTACAGTTTTCATTGTAAAAGTCTTACACTTCTGTGGTTAAACTATTCCTAAATGTTTTATTGATTTTTATGCTTCGTACATGTGATTTAAAAAAAAAATCTTTCTATAGTTTATTTTTTAGTGTATGGAAACAGTAGTGATTTTTGTGTCTGTAGTGTGTAACTTTATTGAATTTATTTATTAGATCTCAGTTTAAAAAAAATAAGTCTTTAGGCTTTTTTTAAAAAAACATATAGCGTAATGTCATATGCAAACAGAAATATTTTCACCCTTTTTCTTTCTAGTTTGGATTCTTAAATTTATTCTTCTTATTTAATTGCTCTGGTTAGGACTTCCAGTATTTTGCTTAATAGAAGTTTTGAAAATGGGCATTCTTGACTTTACTGGAGAAAAGGATTTCAGTTGGTCTGCCATAGAATATGATGTTAGTGCTGGGATTTTTATAAATGGCTTTTATTATGATGAAGTAAGTTTTTTCTATACCTGTTTTGTTTAGAGTTTTCACTGTGAAGGGATGAGGAACTTTGTTGAATTTTTTTCTGTATCTGTTGAGATCATTTTATTGTTTATCTTTTATTATTCTGTGAATGTGGTTTATCACATTGGTTGATTTGTGTGTGTTTAATCAATCTTGCATCTGAGATATAAATCCCATTTTGTCATCATGTATGGTCCTCTTGATATGTTTTCAATTCTGGTTGCTAGTATTTTATTAAAGATTTTTTCATCTGTGTTTATTAGAAATATTTGCCTGTAGTTTTCTTTCTTTCTTTCTTTCTTTCTTTCTTTCTTTCTTTCTTTCTTTCTTTCTTTCTTTCTTTCTTTTCTTTCTTTCATTTTGTCTTTCATTTTCTTTTCTTTCTTTCTTTCTTTCTTTCTTTCTTTCTTTCTTTCTTTTTCTTTCTTTCTTTTTCTTTCTCCTTCTCTCTCTCTCTCTCTTCTTTCTCCCTCTCTCTCTCTTTCTTTCTTCCTCTCTCTCTCCTTTTTTCCTTCCTTCCTTCCTTTGTTCCTTCCTTTTATGTCAGAGAAGGTCCTGACATAAAAACAAAAAGACAAATCGAACAGAATACAGAGCCCCAAAATGAACCCATGCCTATAAAATCAGCTAACTTTTTTATTTTTGTCGGTACATAGTAGCTGTATGTTTATGGGGTACGTAAGATATTTTGATACAGTCATGCACTTTAAAATAAGCATATAATGGAGGACAAACAACTAATTTTTCTTCTTTTTTTCTATGGTGTCTTTCTCTGGCTTTGGTAAGGTGACTTTATGAATGTGCTTGAGTGACCTACTTAAATATGCTTATTTTCTAATACTATTTTTGTGGGTTGAGGTTTTTCTACCTGAACAATAATTTCATCTACAAATAAGGCAGTTTTCTTTTCTGATTTGCAATATTTTTGCCTTTTATTTTTCTTGCCATACTGCAGTGGCTAGCTCCTCCTCTGCAGTGTTTTATATGATAGGTAAAAGTGGACAGCCTTGCCTTATTTCTTATCATAGGAGTTAAATGTGTCACCTTTTAGATCACCTTTAGCAGGCTTAGGAAATTTCTTTCTATTCCTAGGTTGCTGAGATTTTAAAAATCATTAACTAAAATTATTACAATTTAAAGTTTTTAAAAACATTTATTGAAATGGTTATATTTCTAAAATTTCAAATTCTACTTGTGTATTAAACTACATTAACCTTTGAAAGGTGTTGAATTTACTTTGCCTTTCTGTGATAAACCCCCTTAATTATGATATATTATCTATCTTAATATTGTTCTTTTTGATCACTAAAGATTTTGTTGACTCTTTTTTCCATGTTGTTAATGAATATGTGTGTGTAGTTTTCTTCTCTGATAATGGTTTTGGCTGGTGTAGCCCAAATCCCCATTGATCAATGAATGGATAAAGAAAATTTGGTGTGTGTACATGTGTATATACACACACATATATGTATATATACACATATACACACATATACATGTACATATACATATATACATAAATATACATGTATATATATGCATATACACACACCACATTATGGACTACTTCTCAGCCATAAAAAGAACAAAATAATGGTATTTGCAGCAATCTGGATCGAATTTGAGACCATTATTCTAAGTGAAGTAATTCAGGAATGGAAAACCAAAACATGGTATGTTTTCACTTATAAGTGGGAGCTAAGCTATGAGGATGCAAAAGCAGAAGAATGGTACGATGGACTTTGAGGATCAGGAGAATTGATGAGAGGGAAGTAAGAGTTAAAACACATCACACTGAAAACAGTGTACACTGCTCAGGTGATGGGTGTACCAAAATTTCAAAAATCACCACATGTACCCCCAAACCTAAAATGCAATAAAAAGTATATATATTAAAGAAAAAAAAACTTATTCATGTCACCAAATACCACCTCATTCCCCAAAACCTATTGAAATTAAAAAAGACCTAAAAAAAAAAGAAAGAAAAAATATTAGATAAAGCAAGATAACTGAAGGTTACACTAATTACATGAAAAAAGCCTACACTTGATCTACTGAAACAAAAAAGTGTCAATAATTGGATTAAAGATTTTTCTCTATTCGCTGAACTTTCTTTGATATTATGTAACTTTGATACATTTAATATATATGGAATATATATATCAAATATATTAACATGTTATATATATAAATATATATATTTTATATATAATATATATAATATATTTATTAATATATATATTAATATATTTATATATATATATATAGACATGGAGACTGGAGTACAGAGGTACAGTCTTGGCTCATTGCAACTTCCACCTCCCAGATTCAAGCGATTCTTCTGCCTCAGCCTTTTGAGTAGTTGGGACTACAGGGGGGCACCACCACACCCAGCTAATTTTTGTAGTTTTAGTAGTGACAGGGTTTTGCTGTGTTGGCCAGACTCGTCTTAAACTTCTGACCTCGAGTGATTTGCCCACTTCAGCCTCCCTAAGTGCTGAGATTAAAAATACATTCTTAAACAAAAAAAAAAAAAAGAAAGAAAGAAAAAAGAAAAATTACCCTGCGAAGACACTTGTACAGAAATCAAAAGAGAGGCCACAGACTTGGACATAATATTTTCAAAACATGTATCTGATAAAGAATAGCTGTCCACAAATTTAAAGAACTTTAAAAATATAGTCAACAATAATAAAACAAACAACCTAATTTAAACATTGGTAAAATTTCTGAAGTATCACCAAAGAGGCTATATTGATAGTAAATAAGCATATGAAAGATGATCTGCCTCAGATGCCATTAGGGAATTAGTATGGGTCTAGAGTGGCTTTACTTCGGGAATTCTTTAGTCCTACCACTAAGGTAAAATCTTTTGGGGGTTACTACTGAGTGCCTCTGGTTGAGCATTGAGATGTCTCTGCTCTTGGTATTTGGAATTTAAATATCTTTTAGTGTTCTGTCAGCTCTTGGATATGTTCAGCTCTGGAATTCAGGGAACTTCTAGTGATATATAAGCTCTCAAGTTTAACAATCTTTTTAGATTTTTCCTTCTTTTCTGTGAAGGCCCATGTAAGTAAAATACAAATATTATCATCAGTAAAATTTACAAACTCATTCTACCATCAATCTTTCATTTGTCAATTTAATTTGCAACCCTCAAGTACAAAATATACGAGGTTGGATTAAGTTTTTCCTCCTATACAACATCTACTCCATGATAAACCAGTATATTACCAAGTACTCTGTAATTGTATTTGTAATTTTAGCATTAATTGTTATATATTCATGTAACTAACTTTTTTAATAATTGAAAGATAAATTAGTCTTTTCTGTAAAATTCTATACTTTGAGTTTTATGAACGTTTGTTATATAAACTAAATGTCACTGCTGAAAAATACCAAGAATACTGTCAAAACATGAATTTAACTGATTAATTATTGCTTTAGAAATACTTAAAAGATCTGGAAATATTTTAACTCTTATTAAAGATAGTATTTTTCTAATGTCATTTCTATGTTTTTAAAAATTGATTCTATGCAAGTCTTTTGGATAGTAACTACTAAAATAGCACTAGGAAACCGCTTTTGATATTATTTGAAAACGAGCATCTATAAAATGCCACTCTGTAGGTAGGAAATGGAGGTTAGTGATATAAACACAGAAAACCATTGTTTTCTTTGGTTGTTTTTCTTTTCTTAAATTTGTATACATTTAAGGGGTACAAGTGCAGTTTTGTAGGATGAATATACTAAATAGTGGTGAAGTCTGAGTTCTTATTGTAACCATTACCCAAATACTATACATTATACTTATTAACTTCTCATCCCTCATCCTCCTTCCTCCCTTCCACCCTTCTGAGTGTTTAACGTCTATTATTTCATACTTTATGTCCATGTGTACACGTTATTTAACTCCCATTTGTAAGTGAGACTAATATTTGACAGTTTCTGTGTTGACCTAACTAAAATTAATGGCCTCTAATTCCATTCGTGTTGCTGCAAAAGATGTGATTTCATTTTTATGGCCAAATAGTATTCCATCATGTGTCTTTTTATACATATCTATACCTACATCATCTATCTATCTATCTCTCTGTCTCTCTCTCTCTCTATCTATCATCTATCTCACTTTCTTATTGAATCATCTGTTAATGGACACTTAGATTGATTTCGAATATCTTCTATTGGGAATAGTGCTGCAACAAACTTATGAGTGCAGGTATCTTTTTGATATAATGATATCTTCTCCTTTGAGTAGATACCTAATAGTGGAATTGCTGGATTGAATAATAGTTATGTTTTTAGTTTTTTGAGAAATATCCATAGTGTTTTCTATAGAGTTTGTACTAGTTTATATTCCCACCAACAATGTATGTATAAGTGTTCCCTTTTCTCTATATCCTTTCAAATATCTGTTATTTTTTGACTTAGTAGTAGTCAATCGGGCATAAGATGATATCTCATTGTGGTTTTATTTGTATTTCTCTAATGAACAGTGTTGTAGAGCATTTTTTATATGCTTCTTGGCAATGTGTAGGTCTTTTTTGGAAAAATGTCTTTGTCCTTTGTTTTTTAATGGGATTGTCTGTTTTACTGTTGTTGTTGAGTTATTTGAGTTCCTTGTAGATTTTGGATATCAATCCAGTATGGTTTGAACATATTTTCTCCCATTCTGCAGTTTGTCTGTTTATTCTGTTGATTGTTTCCTCTGCTGTGAATAAGGTTTTATTTTAATTAAGCCCCCACTTGTCTACTTGTGTTTTGTTGCATGTGCTTTTGAGGTCTTAATAATGAATCCTGGCTGGGCGCGGTGGCTCACACCTGTAATCCCAGCACTTTGGGAGGCCGAGGCAGGTGGATTACAAGGTCAAGAGATCGAGACCATCCTGGTCAACATGGTGAACCCCATCTCTACTAAAAATACAAAAATTAGCTGGGCATGGTGGCACATGCCTGTAGTCCCAGCTACTCGGGAGGCTGAGGCAGGAGAACTGCTTGAACCCAGGAGGCGGAGGTTGCGGTGAGCCGAGATCGCGCTATTGCACTCCAGCCTGGGTAACAAGAGCGAAACTCCGTCTCAAAAATAAATAAATAAATAAATGAATCCTTTGCCTAGGCCAATGTCCAGAAGAGTTTTCCCAAGTTTTTTTTTCCTACATTTTTTGAGGTCATACATGTAAGTCTTTACTTCATCTTGAGTTTATTTTTGTATATAGTGAGAAATAGGGGTCCAGTTTCATGTTTCTTCATGTGACAATCAAATTTTCCTAGCATCTTTTATTGAAAAGAATGTCCTTTTTCAATATATGTTTTTATTGAATTTATCGGCATCAGTGGGGTGTAGACATGTAGCTTTATTTCTGGGTTCTCTATTCTGCTCTATTGATGTATGTGTCTATTTTTATATCAATATCATGCTGTTTTGGTTTCTGTAGCTTTGTAGTGTAATATGAAGTCGGGCAATGTTATATCCCCATCTTTGTTCTTTCTGCTTTGGATTGCTTTGGTTCTTCTGGCACTTTTTTGATTCCATATGAATTTTATGATATTTTTCCTAATATTGTGAAAGATGACATTGGTATTTTGATAGAAATTGCATTGAACTTATACATTGCTTTGGACAGTATGGTCATTAAATGAATCTAGATCAATTTAGGGAAGGTTGCCATCTTAACAATATTGAGTCTTGAGTATTTTCATTTATTTTGGTCTTTAATTTCTCTTTGTAATATTTCATAGCTTTTAGTGAACAGGTCGTAAAACTTCTGTTGTTAAACTTATTCCAAAGTATTTCTTGATGCTATTTTAAATGGATCTTTCTTAATATATAATTGGTCTTTGTTAGTAAATAGAAATACAATAGATTTAAAAATTTGGGGGCTGGCCATGGTGGTTCACACCTGTAATCTCAGCCCTTTGGGAGGCTGAGGTGGGCGGATCACTTGAGGTCAGGATTTTGAGACCAGCCTAGCCAACATGGTGAAACCCTGGCTCTAGTAAAACTACAAAAATTAGCTGGATGTGATAGCAGATACTTGTAATCATGGCTACTCAAGAGCCTGAGGCTGGAGAATCGCCTGAACTCAAGAGGCAGAGGTTGTAGTGGGCTAATATTGTGCCAGTGCACTCCAACCTCTGCAACAAGAGTGAGACTCCATGTTTAAAAAAGTTGATTTTACATTCTACAATCTTATTAAATTCACTATTTGTTTCAGTAGCATTCTATGGCTTCCTTATGGTTTTTCTATATAAATTTTATGTTTTCTGCAAATAGAATTGTCTTCCTTTCCAGCCTGCATGTCTTTTATTTATTTTTCTCACCCGAATGCACTTGCGAGTACTTCTGATGTCTAGCATGATAGTAAATATAAATAATGATAGAAGATTGTTGCTTGATTCATCATTTTAGGTGGAAAATATTGTTCCTCTTGCTCTTAAGAATAATATACACATTTTCCTTAAATGCACTTAATCAAATTGAGGAAGTTCCTTTTTCCTAGTTTACTGTGAAATTTTATTATGAAATCATCTTAAACTTTGTCAAATCTTTTTCTTCATCTATCAAAATGATTGGTTTTATTTTCAGTTAACAGGATGTCTTACATTGATTTTTTAAAAATGTTCTACCAACATTGCGTTCCTGGCATAAATCCCACTTGATGATATTATATAATTCTTTCAAAAGAATTTTTTTAAAATATATATTTTCTAGAGATGAGGTCTTTCTCTGTCATCCGTCCTTGATTTCAGTGATATGTTCAGAGCTCACTGAAGCCTCAAACTCCTGAGCTAAAGCAATCCTCCCACCTAAGCCTGCTGAGTAGCTGGGACTACAGGCATAGCTACCATCATGCATAGCTAGTCTTTCAAAAATCTTATTTGTAGAAATGGGATCTCACTATGTTGGCCAGGCTGGTTTCGAACTCCGGGCTTCAAACAATCATCCTGCTTTGTCTTCTCAAAGTGTTGGGATTCCAGGAGCGAGCCACCACACCTGGCTGGTTTCAAACTCCTGTCTTCAATCAGTCATCCTGCTTTCGCTTCTCAAAGTGTTGGGATTCCAGGGGCGAGCCACCACAACTGGCTTTTTTTTTTTTTTTTTTTTTTTTTTTTTTGACAGACAGATTATCACTCTCTCATCCAGGTGGGAGTGCAGAGATGTGATCATAGCTCCCTATAACCTTAAACTTCTTCACTTAACCAATCTTCTTGCCTCAGTCTCTTTGCTATCTGGAACCACAGGTATGTGCCACTGAACGCAGCTAATTTTATTATTTTTTAGTTTGTAGAGATGGGGTCTTGCTAAGTTGCACAGGCTGGTCTGGAAATCCTGGCCTTCAGTGATCCTCCTACCTTGCCCTTGCAGAGCACTATAATTCTTTTTATATATTGTGTTCAATTTGCCAACATTTTGATTGGTATTTTTTGAATCTATGTTCATGAGAGATATATTACTTTGACGTTTTCTTGTTTTGTGATATTATTTGTCATGATTTGGTATTAAAGTAAAAGAATTTCTATAGAATGAATCAGAAAATTTTTCTTCCTCTCAATTTTCTGCAGGAATTTTATAAAATTGGTGTTATTATTATTTTTTAATGTATCATAGATTTTATAAGTGATGGTATCTTGACCTGTAGTTTTCTTTGAGGAAAAAATTTAAATTAGAATTCAGTTTCATTAATTTTGTATAGTCCTGTTAAATTTCCTGCTTCTCTTTGTGTAATTTTCTGTTTTCCTGGGAATTTGTCCATTTCATTTAGATTATCAAATTTATTGGCATATTTTTTAAAAATAATATTTGTTGTCTTTTTAATGTTTAAAGTTTTTCTGGTAATATTTCTTCTTTCCTTATTAAAAAAAGTGTTCTTTCTTTTTATCTTGATCACTCTGGCTAAAAGATTTATTAATTTCATTGAATTTTTCAAACCAGCTTTGGGTTTCACTGATTTTTTTTATTGTTAATCTGTTTCGATTTTAATTATTTCTTTTTATTATTGTTTTCTTTTTTTCTGGTTTTGAAATTAATTTGGTCTTCTTTTTCTAGTGTTTTAAGATCAAAGCTTACATAATTTAAGATCTTTTTTCTTTGCTAATATAGGTAGTAAAAGCTCTACATTTTTCTCAAGGTGCTGCTTTAGCTGCATCTCACATTTATGACATGTTATGTTTTTATTAGTTTGTTAAAATATTATCTAATTACTATTATGATTTCTTTTATATTAATGTTTACTAGTTTGTAATTTAATTTTCAAACATTTGGAGGGTTTTCTGGATGTTGTTAATTTCTAATTCAATTATGGTCAAAAACTATACTCTTTATGGTTTTAATACTTTTAAATGCTTTGATGCTTTTTTGTGTCTTTTAAATTATACTTTAAGTTCTGGGGTACATGATGCTTATTTTATAATTCATAATATTTTATCTCAGTAATTGTTTTTTTAATACATCAGAAGAGTATGTATTCTGCTCTTTTTGGGTAGTGTGTTCTATAAATGCCAATTAGGTCAAGTTGGTTGACGATAGTCTTTTACTTAAATCTTCTTCATTGTTACTGATTTTGTCTTATATTAGTTATTGAGAGGGGGTGTTAAGAAATCCAACTATAATTGTGAATTCATCTGTTTCTCTGTGTATTTCTATCATTTTTTAATCATGTATTTTAAGCTGTGTAATTAGGCATATAATTTTGGATTTTTATGTCTTTTTAATAATTTGACCCATTTATTATTATGAAGTGACCACTTTTAATTTTGGTAATGTTCTGTGTTCTTAAATCAACTTTACTATATATTAATATAGCTTTCCATCTATGTCTTAATTTTAGCATGGTGTAAAATTTTGTATGTTTTATCTTTTAACCTACTTGTATATATTTAAATGTGGTTTGCTTATAAAACATATACTTAGGTCTTGCTTTTTTATCTGCTCTGACAATCACTGCGTTTTAAGTGGGGTGTTTACATTATTTACATTTAGTGTGGTATTGGTATGGCTGAGTATAAACCTACCATCTTGCTTTTTGCTTTCTATTTACCTTACTAGTTCTTAGTCCTCCCCCCGACAATGTTCTGACTTATTTTATGTGAAAATTTTTTATGATTTCATTTTGTCTCCTTTGTTGGCTAATTAGCTATAATATTCTTAGTGATTGCCTTTTGGTTTACATTAATAGCATACAGATATACCTTATCAAAGTTTACCTCTAATTAATATTATACTACTTTATTAATACTATAATAGTAAAGTTTCTATTTCCCCTCCTGTTAGCCTTTGTGCTATTGTTAACATCATTTTACTTCTACATGTTATAAACTATAAATGTACTACTATTATTTTTGTTTCAAACAGTAAATTTAAAGATAACTTGTGTTTTATATTTACCCATACATTTATCATTTTTAATATTTTTTTGGTATATTCAGATACTATTTGATATCATTTCCCTTTTGCCTAAAGATTCTCCTTAACATTTCTTTTAGTGCAGGTTTTTTCATGATGAATTATTTGTTTTATGCGTCTGAAAAGTGTCTTTATTTCACTTTCATTTTTTAAAAAATTTAATTTCGGTCATTATTTTAAAATATATTTTCTCTCTCCTTTCCCTCCTCTTTCTCTTCTTTATTACTGAAATTACAACTAATTAGGCCATTTTACATTGATCTACAGTTCATTGATGTGCTGTTCTTCCCTTACTTCTCAGTTATTTTTCTCTCTGTGTTATGTTTTGGATAGTTTCTATTGACATATTTTCAAGTTCACTAATATTCAATGTATTTTATAAAAAATCTCTAGATATTCTACTTTAGATAGGTAGATAAATAGGTGGATAGATATATCTGTATATCTACTTAACCTAATCAGTCTTCTCTCTACCTTTTTCAACATATGCAATGTAGTATAATAAATGTTTTACTATCTCTATTATTTCTATGCTGTTTTATTTCTGCACTTCTTTCTACTGATATTTCTCCTTGTTACTAGTTATATTTTTTGCTTCTCTGCATTGAATTTCATACCTCTTATATTTATTGTTTTGGGTTCTAAAGGTTTTTGTATGTCTAGAATTATTCTTGATCTTCGTTTAGTATGTAGTTAAGTTATATGGAAACAGTTTGATCCTTTTTGTAACCTGGTTTTAAGCATTGGTAACAGAACCAGAGAAGTGTTTATCTTAGGGAGGAATTTTTCCTCATACTGAGGTAATATTCTCTGAGTACTTTGCATGATGTCATGTGAATTCTGAGGCTTTGCACCTTTGCTTGTGGGAACATGAAAAATTCTTGTCTCAATATAAACTTTCTTTGTTTTTGGTTTGTTTTCTTGATTTATTCTTCAAGAAGGATTCTTTTTCTTCTTGGTTTGTTCTTTTCTCAGTCTGAGGTAGTTTTTTCAAACTTATGCCTTCATTAGTACTTAAAGATGTAAGGAGGACCCTCCTGCAAATCTTTAGGGCTCTTTTTGTGTGTACATTTTCTTCTTTGCTACTCAACCCTGCGAACTCTAGTTGTTCCTGGCCTCCCTAGCTTGTTAGTTCTGTCTCCTCACACAGTAGGCCTGCTAGACTTTATCTGGGTTTCCCCTCCTTGTGCTGGAGGCTGGAATTTCGCTCTAGGCAGTAAATTGGGGCTATCTTAAGGCTTTCCTTATATATTTTCTCTCTTTCAGGGATCATTTTCATTCCCTACCTGATATGCAGTGTCTTGAAACTTGTTACGTAAATTTGCACAGATTTGTAATTGTTTTAGGTGGTGAATAAATCTGGCTCACACTTTTTCATTATGGCCATAAGTGGAGACTCTCATCTACTTTATATATTTATGCAAGCAAACAAATGAGTAAATATACATATATATATATGTAATATCCTTTAGTATAGAATATGTAAGTAAATTTTGTTATATGGTGCTTTCTCATTCTCATTTTTTACCTCTATTCCTCCTCCTTTCTCTCTCTCTCTTTTGTATGTTTTATAACTCTCTTTATGCAGTGTAGATGACTTGTTACTATTTATTTTCTAGTTTTCTTGTTTTTATATAGATATTTTATATTTTCATATAGTCAATATATCAATCTATTTCTTTATGAACTCTGAGTTTTAAATTATACTTAGAAGATTTTTGCTATGTCAAGATTATCAACCCATTTACCTATGTCTTTTTAAATTCATCTTATTTAAGTTATTGACTCATTTGGAATTTATTTTAGTGAAAAGAGTGTTCAATCAATTAAAAAATCTTAAATGAAATGAGGTGTATCTGGATTCTTAATTCTTGTTTAACTTCATGGAACAAAGCTGCTGTCTTTCAAATTTTTGTCATTTTTTTTTCAGAATTTTCAAATTGCTGGAATATTAAGCAATCTGAGCTATAAAATTTAATTTGCCTCTACTAAGATTTTTAAATTTTTTATTTATAAAAAAAGGGAAACTAAAAAGCAAAACATCTCTTGATAAATTAGTTTCTCCTTTGCTTATTAATATTCTTGCTAATTTAAATGTTAGAATCCTTGACTTTTATTATATTAGACTCGGGAGACCTGGTGTTGATTGCTATTGCCAACATGAAAGTGGTGCAGCTGTCCTACAGCTCCAATTTTTGATCAATGAGGTAAGGATTATTTTTTGACTTCTTAAGTCAGACACTCCCCACTAAATAGTAAATCCGTTGATGTAATCATTTAAATACTGTGATTCTAAATGCTTAAATATATATGTATGCAATATTACTTCTGATTACATTTTCACAAAAGACTGTACTCCTGTATTAGCCAATTTATTAAATTTTAAAGAAAAAAGATTCTATATACCAGATTCTGTTATTGTTACTATATAGCATAATTTAGTTTCAATATTTAAATTTTTAAAATAATTCTAATGTCCTTTGATTCCTTCACTGTCTATTAAATTTTTCTTCTATTCACTCACTTCCCAACAACTTAAATTTTGTAATCAAGGCCTAACTTCACGTTTTATCTTTATCTTCCCTGAAATGATCTATGGGCCCCTTTATTTATATAAATCTCCAAATGCTTTTGTTGGAATATATATGCATTTGTATTTATTTTTGTATCCGTAGCTATTATAAAAATTAGCTCTCTACCCTATCTGCATTTTTATTATAGTGATGAGGAACTCTTTAAAAACAAAATATGTGTTTATGAAGTTAGAAGAGTTGCAGATGTTCCATTAGTAGAAGGCTACTTGAGGCTTTCTTAAATCAGATTTTTATAGTGAGACTTAGAGTCTTCTAGAGCTTCTTTTATGTTAAGTGAGCCAATCAATGTAAAAATACTATAAAAGTTTTTGTCATGCCAAATGCAGGCACTTAGAAAATTGAACTGCCTTGGAAAAAAAGTTTGGTTATTTTCTCATGGCATGACAATCATCTTTCATGCAGTGCCTGCATATATTTGTATATATCTATACCTGTATATCTTGCTAAGGACTTACAATAGTAAATGTGGGTAAAATGTCTCATAGAACTTCACATCAGAGATACCTGAGGCAAGAAAGATACTGGCAAATGTTCACTTTTCCCTTCTCTTGGCTCAAAACCTTTCTTAGAAGACTGTGAGATCCTCCTTATTCCCAAACCTAACATATTTTACCATGTAGGCATACTTGCTATGGGGTACTGAAATGAGAAAGGAAGGTAAAGAAAACATTAGAAAAATATTTCATTGTAATAACAGCCCTTTTGAGGAGTCAGTGCTACTCTGTTGTTCCCTGTTGAGGGATCTCAGCTTTTGCCTTCTGCATGGATATATAGTGGCAGGCATAATTTGTTTCCATGTGATTTGTACTGAGTCTGATCCTTTGAGATTTGTCTTCCAGGTCCTATGCTTCTCCCTGTAATACATAACTAAGAATAAATGAAGACAAGCCTTCAACTTCCTTGTATTGTTCACATCATTTATCTTGAACTACTCACCCTATGTACCTCACACAAAGCATCTGTACCTTTTCCCAAACTTCCCAGTTTCTGACCTGACTGGTGTTCCTACTCATAGTTTTAAATATTTTCACAGATCTTTATAGTGCTTTCGGTAGGTTCACTTTGCTTTCATAAATGAGCTTAGACACTCTGCTGATGTGCTTACTTTCATGTGCCTGTCCCTGTTTGTGCTATTATGGTTAGTAGTACTGTTCACTTCCCTCCAATGATAAGTCACATCTCAGTTTTATCACAGAATTAATACTGGCCAGGTGCAGTGGCTCACAGCTGTAATCCCAGCACTTTGGGAGGCTGAGGCAGGTGGATCATGAGGTCAAGCAATAGAGACCATCCGGGCCAAAATGATGAAAGTCCATCTCTACTAAAAATACAAAAATTAGCTGGGCATGGTGGTGCACACCTGCCATCACAGCTACTCAGGAGGCTGAGGCAGGAGAATTTCTTGAACCTAGGAGGCAGAGGTTGCAGTGAGCTGAGATTGTGCCACTGTGTTCCAGCCTGGTGACAGAGAAAGACATGATCTCAAAAACAAAAACAACCAAAAAAACATAGTTAGATACTACAATTATTTAGGTATTACACTAAGATGTCAGTGAGTATATGCTACTTTAATTCCATTGCCTTTGGCACATTATATTTTCTGTATAGCATGTAACTATCTCTTGTAGAGAATGTTTTATTGTTGTTACATATCATGTTCTATCCTCACCCTATCTCAAGTGAACTTCCACCTCTCTGAGAAATGAGACCAGTATACTGTATCTAAAAAAAAAATCAATTGTAGCTCATTAAATGCTTCCAAGGAATCCTAATAAATTTCTAATTTCTTTATAGGAAGCATATAGGAAGCATAAAAATGAGGCAGGCAAACAAACGCAAAAATTCTCAAGACATATATAGAATACCTTCTATTTCATGGCAGAAAATTATCTGAGTTAATGTTAAGATGTATATATCAAAGAGATAGATCCAAGGTGGCCAAGTAGGAACAGCTCTGGAGTGAAGTTCCCAGTGAGAGAAACAAACACAGAGGGTGAGTTATCACCGCATTTCCACATGAGGTACCAGGTGCATCTCAATGGCGCTGTTTGCACAGTGGGCGTAATCCAAGAGGGGTGAGCAGAGGCAGGGTAAAGTGCTGCCTACCCAGGAAGTGCAATCCACAGAGGAACCCCCTGCCTACCCAACAGAGGCCATTGGGGGCTTGTCCATTCACTCCAGCACTCCGGTTCAGATGCTGTGCTTCTCCCACAGTTTTTGCTGCCAACAGACCAGGAGATTCCTGTGCAGAAAAGTGCTACAAGTTTTGAGCATAGCTGATTCAGCTGGTGCTGTGGGTTTCCACACAAAAACACACACAAATCTGGGAAGCTGTTTCAACTGGTGCTTGGAATGGCCTGGGAGAGACAGCTGCCCATTCAGCTGAAAAGGAGGGGGCTTAAAATGGGGAGCCAGGTGATCTGGTTCAGTAGGTCCCACCCCCAGAAAGATCTGCAATCTGAAATACTGTGGATTCAGAGCTACACAGCAAGTGCAGCCGGACCCAGAACCATCCATCTCTGTGGAGGGAAGGCTATGTGCCATTACCGAGGCAGTCCACAACTACTGAGGCAGTCTGCCATTACTGAGGCAATCTGCCATTAATTAGGCAGTCTGCCATTACCAAGGCAATCTGCTATTACTGAGGCAGTCCAGCATTACTTAGGCAGACAGCCATTACTGAGGCAGATCTAACTGAACTTCTGTAAAAAAAGCTGTAAGGAAGTTTATACAGCAGCTGGGCAGAGCCTGTGGTAGCTCAGAAACACCTCAGCTGGCAGACTGTGATTAGACTACCTCCTTGCTGGGCAGGGCATTTCTGAAAAATGGCAGCAGCATGTCAGGAACTTATAAATAAAGCCCTACTTTTCCAGGACAGAGCACCTGGGAAAAGAGGCAGTTATGAGTTCAGTTGCAGCAGACTTAAATGTGCCTGCCCAGCAGCTCTTAACAGAACAACAGAACTCCCAGCACAGCACTTGAGCTCTGATAAGGGACAGACTATCCCCTCAAGCAGCTCCCAGACACCCATAGATTTAAAGAGGCACCTCATAAAGGAGAGCTCTGGCTGACATCTGGTGGGTACCATTCTGGGACAAACATAACAGAAGAATCTGGCAGCAACCCTTACTGTTCTGCAGCCCCTGCAGGTGATTCCCAGGCAAGCAGGGTCTAGAGTGGACCTCCAGCAGTCCTGCAGCAGAGGGGCCTGTTAGAAGAAAAACTAAAAAACAGAAAGAAATAGCTTCAATATCAACAAAAACGACTCCCACTCAGAGACCCCATCTGAAAGTGACCAACTACAAAGACCACAGGTAGACAAATCCATGAAGATGGGAATAAACTAGCCCAAAAAGGATGAAAACACCAAAGACCAGAATACCTCTTCTCCTCCAAGAGATCACAGCTCTTCACCAGCAAGTGAACAAAGCTGGACGGAGAATGAGTTTGATGAATTGACAGAAGCAGGCTTTAGAAGATGGGTAATAACCAACTTCTCTGAGCTAAAAGAACATGTTCTAACCCAATGCAAAGAAACTAAGGACGTTGAAAAAAGGTTAGATAAAATGCCAACTAGAGTAACCAACTTCAAGAAGAACATAAACGACTTAATGGAGCTGAAAACACAGCACAAGAACTTCGTGAAGCATACGCAAGCTTCAGTAGCTGAATGGACTGAATGGATATCAGAGATCGAAGATCAACTCAATGAAATAAAATGAGAAGACAAGACTAGAGAAAAAAGAGTGAAAAGAAATGAACAAAGCCTCCAAGAAATATGGGACTATGTGAAAAGACCTAATCTACATTTGATAGGTGTACCTGAATGTGATGGAGAGAATGAATCCAAGCTGGAAAACACTCTTTAAGATATTATCCAGGAGAACTTCCCCAACCTAGCAAGGCAAGCCAACACTCAAGTCCAGGAAATACAGAGAACACCACAAAGATATTCCTCAAGAAGAGCAACCCCAAGACATAATCATCAGATTTACCAGGTTGAAATGAAGGAAAAAATGCAAAGGACAGCCAGAGAGAAAGGTTGGATTACCCACAAAGGGAACCCTGTGAGACTCAGAGCAGATCTCTCGGCAGAAACTCTACAAGCCAGAAGAGAATGGGGGCCAATATTCAACATCCTTAAAGAAAAGAACTTTCAACCTAGAATTTCATATCCATCCAAACTAAGCTTCATAAGCGAAGGAGAAATAAAACCTTTATGGACACACAATTGATAAGAGATTTTGTCACTACCAGGCCTGCCTTACAAGAGCTCCTGAAAGAAGCACTAAACATGGAAAGGAACAACCAGTACCAGCGACTCCAAAAACATACCAAATGGTAAAGAGCATCAACAAAATGAAGAAACTGCATCAACTAAGAGGCAAAACAACCAGCTAGCATCAAAATGGCAGGATCAAATTCACATGTAACAATGTCCTTTAACGTGAATGGGCTAAATGCCCCAATCAAAAGACACAGACTGGCAAATTGGATGAAAAGTGAAGACCCATCTTGACTTTATATGGTGTGCTGTATTCAGGAAACCCATCTCACATGCAAAGACACACATAGGCTGAAAATAAAGGGATGGAGGAAGTTATACCAAGCAAATGGAGAGCAAAAACAGACAAAAACAAAACAAACAAACAAAAAAAACAGGAGTTACAATCCTAGTCTCTGATGAAATAGACTTTGAACCGACAAAGATCAAAAGAGACAAAGAAGGACATTACATATTAGTAAAAGGATCAATGCAACAAGAAGAACTAATGATCCTAAATATATACGCACCCAATACAGGAGCA
This sequence comes from Alouatta palliata, assembly GCA_004027835.1. Lineage (NCBI taxonomy): Eukaryota > Metazoa > Chordata > Mammalia > Primates > Atelidae > Alouatta > Alouatta palliata. The sequence continues at coordinate 29,819 of PVKV010021094.1, forward strand.
CCCAGATACATAAAGCAAGTTCTTAACAACCTACAAAGAGACTTAGACTCCCACACAATAATAGTAGGAGACTTTAACACTCCACTGTCAATATTAGACACATCAATGAGACAGAATATTAACAAGGATATCCAGGACTTGAACTCAGATCTGTACAAAGTGGACCTAATAGACATCTGCAGAACTCTCCACCCCAAATCCACAGAATATACATTCTTCTCAGCACCACATCACACCTACTCTAAAATTGATGACATAACTGGAAATAAATCACTCCTTACCAAATGCAAAAGAATGGAAATTATAACAGTCTCTGAGACCACAGTGCAATCAAATTAGAACTCAGGATTAAGAAGCTCACTCAAAATTACGCAACCACATAGAAACTGAACAACCTGCCTCTGAATGACTACTGGGTACATAATGAAATGAAGGCAGAAATAAATAAATTCTTTGAAACCAATGAAAAAAGATAAGACATATCAGAATCTCTGGGACACAGCTAAAGCAATGTTTACAGGGAAATTTATAGCACTAAATGCCCATGGGAAAAAGCAGGTAAGGTCTACAATCGACAACCTAACATCACAATTAAAAGAACTAGAGAAGCAAGATCAGATTCAAAAGCTAGCAGAAGAAAAGAAATAACTGAGATCAGAGCAGAACTGAAGGAGACAGGGACATAAAAAACCCTTAAAAAAAAAAAAAACAATGAATCCAGAAGCTGTTTTTTTTTTTCAAAGATCAACAGAATATACCACTAGCCAGACTAATAAAGAAGAAAAAAGAGAAGAATTAAATAAACACAATAAAAATGATATAAGGGATATCACCACTGATCCCACACTGGAAATACCTCTATGCAAATAAACTAGAAAATCTAGAAGAAATGGATAAATTCCTGGACACATACACCTCCCAAGACTAAACCAGGAAGAAGTTGAGTCCCTGAATATACCAATCACAATTTCTGAAATTGAGGCAGTAATTAATAGCCTACCAACTAAAAAAAGCCCAGGACCAGACAAATTCACAGCCAAATTCTACCAAAGGTACAAAGAGGAGCTGGTACCATTCCTTCTTGAAACTATTCAAAACAATAGGAAAAGAGGGAGTCCTTCCTAACTCATTTTATGAGGCCAGCATCATCCTGATACTAAAACCTAGCAGAGACACAAGAACAACAACAAAGAAAATTTCAGGCCAATATCTGATGAACACAGATGCAAAAATCCTCAATAAAATACTGGCAAACTGAATCCAGCAGCACATCAAAACCTTATCCACCATGATCAACTCGACTTCATCCCTGGGATGCAAGACTGTCTCACCATATGCAAACCAATAGACATAATCCATCACTTAAACAGAACCAATCACAAAAACCACAAGATTATCTCAATAGGTAAAGAAAAAGCCTTCAATGAAATTCAACACCCATTCACGCTAAAAACTCTCAATAAACTAGGTATTGATGGAATGTATCTCAAAATAATAAGAGCTATTTATTACAAACCCACAGCCAATATCATACTGAATGGGCAAAAGCTAGAAGCATTCCTGTTCAAAACAGGCAGAAGACAAGGATGTCATCTTTCCCCACTCCTGTTTAACATAGTATTGGAATTTCTGTCTGGGGTAATCAAGCAAGGGGGCAGAAATAAAGGATATTCAAATAGGAAGAGAGGAAGTCAAATTGTCTCTGTTTGCAGATGACATGGTTGTATATTTAAAAAACCCCATAGTCTCATCCCAAAATCTCCTTAAGGTGATAATGTAAGCAAAGTCTCAGGATACAAAATTAACATGCAAAAATCGTAAGCATTCCTATATACCAATGACAGACAAAAAAAGAGCCAAACCGCGAGTGAACTCCCATTCACAATTGCTACAAAGAGAATAAAATACATGGGAATGCAACTTACAAGGGATGTGAAGGATCTCTTCAAGGAGAACCATGAAACACTGCTCAAGGAAATCAGAGCAGACACAAACAAAGGGAAAAACATTCCATCCTCATGGGTAGGAAAAATCAATATTGTGAAAATGACCATGCTGCCCAAAGTAATTTATATATTTCAGTGCTATCCCTATCAAGCTACCATTGACTGTCTTCACAGAATTTTTTTAAAAACTGTGTTAAATTTTATATGGAACGAAAAAAAGAGCCCGTATAGATAAGACAATTCTAAGCAAAAAGAACGAAGCTGGAAGCATATATTTCAAACTATAATGCAAGGCAACAGTAATCAAAACAGCATGGTACTGGTACCAAAATAGATATATAGACCAATGGAACAAAACAGAGGCCTCAGAAATTATGCCACACATCTACAACCGTCTGATCTTTGACAAACCTGACAAAAACAAGCAATGGGGAAAGGATTCTTTATTTTAATAAATGGTGTTGGGAAAACTGGCTAACCATATGGAGAAAACTGAAACTGGACCCCTTCCTTATACCTTATACAAAAATTACTTCCAGATGGACTAAAGCCTTAAACATAAGACCTAAAACCATAAAAACCTTAGAAAAAATCCTAGGTAATACCAATCAGAACATAGGCATGGGCAAAGACTTCATGACTAAAACACCAAAAGCAATGGCAATACAAGCCAAAATTGATAAATGAGATCTAATTAAACTAAAGATATTCTGCACAGCAAAAGAAACTATTATCAAAGTGAAGAGGCACTCTATAGAATGAGAATAAATTTTTTCAATCAGTCTATCTGAAAAAGGGCTAATATCCAGAATCTACAAGGAATGTAAACATATTTACAAGAAAAAAAACCTCATCAAAATGTGGACCAAGGATATGAACAGACACTTCTAAAAAGAAGACATTTATGCGACCAACAAACATATGAAAAAAAGGTCATCATCGCTGGTAATTAGAGAAATGCAAATGAAAACCACAATGAGACACCATCTCATGCCAGTTAGAATGGTGATCATTAAAAAGTCAGGAAACACCAGATGCTGGAAAGAATGTGGAAAAATAGAAACGCTTTTACACTGGTCATGGGAGTGTTAAGTTAGTTCAACCATTGTGGAAGACTGACGATTCCTCAAGGATGTGGAACCAGAAATACCATTTGACCCAGAAATTCCATTACTGGGTATATACCCAAAAGACTATAAATCATTCTAATATAAAGACACATGTATATGTATATTTATTGTTGCACTGTTCACAATGACAAAGACTTGGAACCACCCAAATGCCCATCAATGATAGACTGAATAAAGCAAATGTGGCACATATACACCATGGAATACTATGCAGCCATAAAGATGGATGTGTTCATGTCCTTTGTAGGGACTTGGATGAAGCTGGAAACTATCATTCTCAGCAAACTAACAGAAGAACAGAAAACCAAACACCACATGTTCTCACTCATAAGTGGGTGTTAAACAATGAGAACACATGGATACAAGGAGGGGAACATCACACACTGGGACTTATCAGGGGTAGGGGCCTAGGAGAAGGATATCATTAGGAGAAATAACTAATGTAGATGATGGGCTGATGGGTGTAACAAACCACCATGGCACATGTATACCTATGTAACAAACCTGCAAGTTCTGCATGTGTTTCCCAGAACTTAAAGTATACTTTTAAAAGAATCTTAATTTGATTTTATAGTTATATGGAATTGTAGTTGGAGAAATGCTTTTATTATGGATATTGTTCTTTATAAATAATGAACTTCTTGGACTATAAGAAGGAAATTAAATTATATTAACTGTACTTTTTAGGAAGAATATGCACTTTTTAAATGTACAGAAATTTCTTGCAAAGGAGAATTTTTATGTGACCTGTATTCAATTTTATAAGATTGCATTTTGTATTTGCTTCTCATGAAGGTTATTTAGTATATGTGTGAATAGTAGAAACAAAAAAAAAATGCTATTTTTTCCCATAGAAAAACCTTTAATGGTCATAATGATGCTATAATAGTTAATTGTCTCTATTGGTAAATGAATATTTCTAAGCTAGTCTTCGTCATTATTGAAATGTAGTGGATCAGTTTTCTCTATTGTGTTCAGCATTCTTTCCCTTCCTGATTCAGGTTTATGCACTTATTCTTCCTTATATTTCTGGGTTATATAGAGACAACTAACTTTCCAGATAGTGAAAAACTGAGTAAATTAGCATGTTTCTGCTTCACAAAAACCCTAAATTAAGTAAATTACATACTACTTTATCTTCTTTTTGTTCTAGGGTGCCTTGGTCAGTGCAAGTTCAGATGATACACTTCATTTGTGGAACCTTAGACAAAAAAAACCAGCTATTCTCCATTCTCTTAAATTTAACCGAGAACGGTAAGAACCTATAAGTTAAATAATTTCTTAATGTACAACAAAACTATTTTTTGAACAAGTTTTGGTTAACTTTATTGGCTTTTATTCCTCATAATTTCAACAGCTAAAAATAATGTATTGTTTATACTTACTTTTATAATGGTTTCTTTTTTATAGGAAATGCATAATTAACATAGATCCGGTCACCTACTGATGCAATGTTTATTGGCTTAAGGAGTTTACAGGCTGAGATTATGGTGTTTTCTATGTATAGACTCATATTATCTGCAAAGAGAGATCATTGATTTTCTTTCTTCCTATTAATATTTACAGGCCTTTTATTTCTTTCTCTTGCATGATTGCTCTAGCTAGGACTTTCAGTATTATATTGGCTAGGAATCATGAGAGATAGCATTCTTGTTTTGGTTCTCAAGGGGAATGCTTTCAGCTTTTGTCCATTCAGTATGATGTTGGCTGTCGGTTTGTCATAGACGGCTCATTATTTTGAAGTATGTTCCTTCAATGCCTAGTTTGCTAAGGGCTTTTAACATGCAGGACGTTGAATTGTACCAGAAGCCTTTTCTGCATCTATTGAGATAGTTATGTGGTTTTTGTTTTCAGTTCTGTTTATGTAGTAGATCATATTTATTTATTTGTGATTATTGAACCAACCTTGCTTCCCTGGGATAAAGCCTACATGAGTGTGGTGGATTATCTTTATCATGTGCTTTAGGATTCAGTTTGGTAGTTTTTTTCTTTTTCTTTTTGAGAATTTTTAAATCTGTGTTCATCAAGGATATTGGCCTGAATATTTTTTTGTTGTGTTTCTGCCAGATTTTGGTGTCAGGATGAAGCTGGCTTCATAGAATCAGTTGGAGAGGAGTTCCTTCTCCTCAATTTTTTGGACTAATTTCTGTCAGAATGGTACAAGCTCTTCTTTATGCATCTGGTGGAATTTGGCTATGAATCTTTCTTGTCCTGGGTCCTTTATGGTTGGTAGGCTTTTTATTACTGATTCAATTTTGGAACTCTTTATTGGTCTGTCTAGAAATTCAGTTTCTTCCTGGCTGAGTTTTGGGTTTGTATGTTTGCAGGAATGTATTCATTTCTTTTAGGTTTTCTAGTGTATGTGCAGAGGTGTTCTCTGAGGGTTTTTTATATTTCTGTGGGATTGGTGCTAATGTCTTTTTTGGCATTTCTGATTATTTGGATCTTCTCTTTTTTTTTCTCTTTATTAGCATAACTAGTGGCCTATCATATTTCTTCTGTCGAAAAAACAACTCTTGTATTCATTGATCTTTTGTATGGTTTTTTGCCTCTCAGTTTCCATCATTTCAGATTTGATATTAGTTATTTTTTGTCTTTTTCTAGCTTTGGGTTTGGTTTGATATTGTTTCTCTAGTTCCTCTAGGTGTAATATTAGTTGCTAATTTAAGATTTTATGAATTTTTGATGTGAGCATTTAGCACTATAAACTTTTCTCTTAGCACTACTTTAGCTGTGTCCTAGAGTTGCTGGTATGTTTTTCTGGTTCTCAGTAGTTTCAGAGAATTTCCTGATGTCTACCATAATTTCATTGTTTACCCAAAGGTCATTCAATAGCAGGTTGTTTAATTTCTATGTAATTGTATGGTTATGAACAATTTTCTTAGTGTTGATTTTTATTTTTATTGCATTGTGGTCTGAGAATGTGGTTGGTATAATTTCAGTTTAACAATTTTTCTGAGGATTGTTTAATGTCCAGTTGTTTTAGAACTAAAACATTTAGGGATTGATTTTAGAGTATGTGCTATGTGCAGATGAGAAGATGGTATATTCTGTTCTTTTTGGGCGGAGCATTTTATAGATGTCTAATAGTTCCATTTGGTCAAGTGTTAAGTTTAGGTCCTGAAAATCCTTGTTAATTTTCTGGCTGGATGGTCTATCTAAAAAGTGTCAGTGGGGTGTTGAAGTTTTTCACTATTATTGTGTGGAAATCTAAGTCTCTTCGTAGGTCTCTAAGAACTTGTTTTATGAATCTGGGTGTGCCTGTGTTGAGTGCATATATATTTAGGATAGTTAGTCATTCTTGTTGAATTGAACGCTTTACCATTATGTAATGTCTAATGTCCTTCCTTGTCTTTTTTGATCTTTGTTGGCTTAAAGTCTTTTTTTTTTTCTTCTTCCTGAAATTAGAATAGCAACCCCTGATTTTTTTGTTTTCCATTTGCTTGGTATATTTTCTTTTATCCCTTTACATTGAGCCTATGGAGTGTCATTGCATGAGATGGGTCTCTTGAAGACAGCATACCATTCAGTCCTTCTTCATTTAGCTTGCCAATCTGTGCCTTTTAAGTGGAACATTTAGCCCATTTGCATTCAAGTTTAATATTGATATGTGTGGATTTTATCCTTTCATCATGTTTCTAGCTGGCTATTGTGCAGACTTGTTTGTGTGGTTGCTTCATAGGGTCAATAGTTTGCATACCTAAGTGTGTTTTTATAGTAGCTCATAACAGTCTTTGCTTTCCATATTTAGTATTACTTTCAGGATCTCATGTAAGGCAGGTCTGGTTGTCATGAATTTCCAGACAAGCAAATGCTTGTCTGGAAAAGATCTAATTTCTCTTAGGTTTATGAAGCTTAGTTTGTCTGGTTATGAAATTCTTGCTTGGAAATTCTTTTCTTTAATAAGGCTTAATATAGGCCCCCAATTTCTTCTGGCTTGTAAAGTTTCTATTGAAAGATCCTCTGTTAGCCTGATGGAGTTTCCTTTGTAGGTGACTTGCCTCTTCTTTCCAGCTGCCTTTTCCCTTTATCCCTTTTATTTCAGCCTTGGAGAATCTGATGATTGTGTGTCTTGGCCATGGTTTTTTTGTGTAGAATCTCACTTAGGTTCTCTGCATTTCCTGAATTTGTATTTAGGCCTTTCTAGTGAGGTTGGGGAAGTTTTCATAGATGATATTCTGAAATATGTTTTCCAAGTTGCTTACTCTCTCCTTATCTCTTTCAGGGCCACCAATGAGCTATAGATTTGGTCTGTTTACATAATCCCTTATTTTTTTGAGTGTTTTGTTTATTTTTTTCTCCGACCACTATAGTTAAGAGAACCAGTCATCAAACTTGCAAATTCTTTCCTGAACTTGGTCTGTTCTTCTGTCAATACTTGTGATTACATTATGAATTTCTTGTAGTGTGTTTTCCACTCTATCAAATCAGTTTGAGTCTATTTTATTTTTTATTGTTTTGAGATGGAGTCTCACTCTGGTGCCCAGGCTGGAGTGCAGTGGTGCGATTGTGGCTCACTGCAACCTCCACCTTTTGGGTTCAAGCAATTCTCCTGCCTCAGCCTCCTGAGTAGCTGGGACGTAGGCTCACGCCACCACATCTGGCTAATTTTTGTATTTTTAGTAGAGACAGGGTTTCACCATATTTGTCAGGCTTGTCTTGAACTCCTGACCTGGTGATCCACCCACCTTGGCCTCCCAAAGTGTTGGGATTACAGACATGAGCCACTGTGCCTGGCCAAGTCTTTCTTAAAATGTCTATTTGAACTATCACATCTTATTTCATTTTATTGTCATCCTTAGATTCTTTGTATTGGGTTTCAACTTTCTCCTGAATCTTTTTTTTTTAAATATATATAATTTTTATTGCATTTTAGGTTAGGGGGTAGACATGAAGAACATGCAAGATTGTTACATAGGTACACACATGGCAGTGTGACTTGCTGCCTTCCTCCCCATCACCGATATCTGGTATTTCTCCCCATGCTATCCCTCCCCAACTCACCACCACCTGCTATTCCTCCCCTTTTTCCCCCCGACAGACCCCAGTGTGAGATGTTCCCCTCCCTGTGTCCATGTGTTCTCATTGTTCAACACCCACTTATGAGTGAGAATATGCGGTGTTTGATTTTCTGTTCTTGTGTGAGTTTGCTGAGAATGATGGTTTCCAGGTTCATCCATGTCCCTACAAAGGATGCGAACTCATCATTTTTGATGGCTGCGACCTCATCATTTTTGATGGCTGCGTAATATTCCATGGTGTATATGTGCCACATTTTCCCTGTCCAGTCTATCATCAATGGGCATTTGGGTTGGTTCCAGGTCTTTGCTGTTGTAAACTGTGCTGCAATGAACATTCGTGTGCATGTGTCCTTATAGTAGAATGATTTATAATCCTTTGGATATATACCCAGTAATGGGATTGCTGG
>PVKV010021095.1:0-38317 GCA_004027835.1 Alouatta palliata
TGATCAATATCATATTGCTTTTGAAAATAGTAACCTTTATTGGCCCTCTCTCTTACTTGGCAACTTCAACATTTTCTCAAATTCTCAGAGCCTCCTGGGCTGTGTGCCTGCAGTTAAGGTGAGCTGCCACTTGATGGCGCTCATAACATTCTGATTGTCTTAGACTTGCCTTTCACCATTCACAGGCGAAGTTCCAGAATTCTCAGACACATTGTACCCAGATACTTAGCGCTGTAGCATAATTGATTGTATCTCCTGCTGATCTGTGAGATTACTGGGGGCAAAAACTCTGTCCTTATTCTGTTTCCTCCTCCAACACACATATTCACACAAATGTGTGCAAACATGTTCATACACATTCACACATGTTCACACACACACACAGAGCCACTCACCCTGCCATACTCCCCCTGCCCCTGCACATATAACTATGGCCTTTTATGAGAGGGGTTAGAAAAGAAAAATTTAAAATGAGAGATGAATTTATTGTTATCAATATTGCCTTAGTTATTAAGATATGCTTCATATAGTCATAGTTAAATGTGACCATTAAATGAAAATTCCATTTAGAATAAGATGCAAAGGAAAATCTTTAGTCAAGGAACAATTCTTGATTCTCACTATTTCTATTGCTTTCAATTTAATTCCCTATAAAGGCACTAGGTGAAGACTTACTGCACTAAGCCTCAGTGTCCACAACTTAAGCAGGGATAATAGTACTTATCAGAGTGATCTGAGAATTACATGATGAAACAGCACACACACCTTACTACACTTATTCATCCTTATCTAGCTACTGTTAAGCCTAGACATTGCCAGCATGCTACATGCCAGGCATCGTTTTCATAACTTTATATATAAATGCCTTTACTGCTTGTAACAATCCTATAATATGTCATATTTGTTACCATTATCATGTGAGGAAACTAAGTTATAGAGTGGTAAAGTAATTTGTCAAGGTCACATGGCTGGCACACACTCAGAAATGTTATTAATCATTATTCTTCTTGTTATTATTTGAAATAGTAGTAAGGTTTGCAGCTTTTCCTTCGAGTCCTACTGAGAATCAGCAAAGGGTTATCTTTCACATGAAGGTAGCTGCATCTGACCCTTCACTAGCGCTAAGCATGCAGATTTTGCTCAGTAGGAGTCCACCCAAACTAAGTAACCACATGCAGAGAGATTGCATGCCTCTCCTGAAGGCTTCCTTGCTCATGGCTTCTTCTTTCTGGTGCCTTCCTCCATCTTTCCCTATGGCTGGAGGCTCCCCAGGAACATCTAGAGACAGTCAGTACCTTTTTGTTTATTTAGAAAAATCAGAATGGTGAGGTTGTGTTTACAGAAATCAGAAGCGAGGCAGGGTGCTCAGTGTGGGCTGAGCTCTGTATATGCAGGTATAGGACTTCACCACCCAGAGCATTGGGTGGGAGGTGCCAGCTGGATGGACAGTGACACTGGCCCAGTAGGAGTCACTTGGAGAGGGGCCAGGGCCAGGGCCCCATGTCTGTATGGATGTGTGCAGAGGAAGGGGTGATGAAAGCACATGCATGGATGATGCCAAGCAGAGAGAGTGGCAGTGCACAGTGCCTAGCTTGGTGCATGGCCCACAGAGGACGTTCAGAAAATCTCGGCTAACCACATGAATAATAGAAGACTTTCTGCATGCTTCCAGAGTCTGTGCCTGGCACTTTACAGCCATCATCTGCTCAACTTTAGATACTGTGATCATCATCCCTGTTTTATTAATACAGCGAGGCAGCCAGCATTCTGGGTGGTGCAGTCCTATGCCTGCAGACACAGAGCCAGCCCACATGTTGCCAAGAGTGGAGCTCCAGCAGTTAGGACCAGGCTGCTGCAGGGCTATGTCTCCTTGACTTTTATGCTTCTTGTGCACTGCCCAATGTTTATTTTAGAGATTCTCTTTCCATCACTCCATAAATCCCTGCCAGTGATCCAGGTGCAGCTCAAAGGCCTGGAAGTCTCCGGCTCACCTCATTTCCTTTCATCTCTGCTTGCACTTCTGCTTTCTCTTCTTATTTTTGCTACTTTAGTCATAGTCTTTTGCTTTGAATAAATTGAGGTTGGACTTCTGCCTCCACTATTAACCAAGAAGTGACTTCAAGCAGTTACTTAGTTAACTGCCTTAGTGACATGATACATCATAGCCCATGGAAAGCACACGTTTAATGGGGATTTTCATGTTTGAGATGCCATCTACTGTAACAAAACTGAGTGTTGCAATTTTATTGTCTGATTCACCTCTGAATTCCTGGGATGCTGGTACAGTGAGTCACAAACTTGAGTTGCATTGGATACACTGTGTTACTGTCTGTCCCCTCCCCGCCTATGGCTCCACCATAGGCAGCCTCCGTCAGCCCATAAGGGTCTGGGAGTTCACAGGCAAGTTTCATTCATCTTTGCATCCTATAGGTAGTCTGACAACTGTTTTGCTGAGACCTAGATAGCCTTGGAGTTATGCCAATTAAATAGATGGCTAAATGAAATATATGGGGTGTGTTTGGTGTATGTTGTCACAACTGGATTAGGCGATTGAGGCAGAAGAAAAAAAAATGCAGTGTGTGTAGAAACATAAAATAATACATGGCTGATTGTTTTCCATGAAAGGTGTTTTTGATGCTTTTGCAAGATTCCAACAAGAAATCTGACATTGCCCCCGGGACTGAGTCGGAGCTGCAGAACCACAGGCCTGCAGGACGTCTGCCTGGCAACCGTAAGTACAGAGTGGCTTCCTGCATTTCTGCTGGAGGAACAATAACACCAGCCCTATTCAATATCCCTTGTTTTAAAAGTTGAATAGCAAGATTCTGAAGTTAGTGAGGAGATGTGAGTATATAGGGAGGGGGCGTAAGTAAACACAGGTCAGAGGCGGAAAACTTTGAGTTTTAGCCTGGCTTGAAGAAAACAACTCTTTGTTTATGAGACACATTTATCTTTTCTTCAGGACTTGACTTTGTATTGAAATTTCTCAGTGTATACAGTTAGAATAATGCCCACCATTCATTTTGTTTGACCTTCATCAAACAAACTGGTCCGGCCTACCTGTGTGGTGTTCCTCTTCTGTGCAGGCACCTGCCTGGTAACGGGTTTGCATGGCTGAACAAAGCCCCGGATGTGGACTTTGCCTTCATTCAACCTCTGTCCATTTGGGACCAAATCATGGCTTCAGCGTTTGTATGCAGCCTCCTTTATAGGTTTTAATGATTAAACAGAATCCAGATTTGGTTTGTAGGTGTGTGACCGAAGCTCCAGTTCAATCCAATTCCTGGCATATTTATTAGCAGCAACTCAGCAAGGATCCCTGAGCTGAGTTTTAGGGAAGTGGAGGGTAATAAATCTCAGAGCCTTCCTTCGGAGATTTCAGTCCACCAGGCACATGAATAAGTAACTAGAATTAAATATGTTATAACCTTTTATGATGTTTGCCAAATTGCATCCTCACCAGCAACTGTAGAAATTGCTATTGCTGTACTTCCTCTTTAGCTCTTAGTAGTATCAGATGTGAAAAACATGTAATTTAGCTATTAAAATAGATGTGTTGTTTCTCATTGTAGTTTTAATTTGCATTTTCCTAATAATTATGTTAAGCATATCATTTTCTTTCCCACAGCTTTATTGAGACATAATTCACCTAACACACAATTCACTCATGTCAATGGGACCATTCAGTGGCTTTTAGTTTCTTCAGAGTTCTGCATTCATCACCACAATCAACCTTAAACCATTTTCATTACTCTGAAAACTGGTGTCACTTAGCAGTCACTGCTCAAAATCCCCACCCCTTCAGCGGTAGGCGACTCCTAATGTACCTTCAATCTCTTATAGATGTGCCTATTTTGGACATTTTATTTACATGGAATCATAATACATGTGGCCCTCTGTTACTAGCTTCTTTCATTCAGCACAATGTTTTTGAGATTCGTCCATGTCACAGCAAGCCAGTACTCAATTTATTTTGATTACCAAATATTCCATTGTATAAATATACCACATTTTTGTTTGTCCATTCACCAGTTGATGGGCATTTGGGGTTATTTCCAGTTTTTTTGCTATTGCAAATATACTATTATAAACATTTATGTACACATTTTTTTGTGAATATGTTTTCTCTTACATATATACCTAGGAATGAAATTGCTGAAGTGTATGTTTCAATCATTTGAGAAACTGCTAGACTGTCATCTAAAGTGACCACACCTTACATTCCCGCCAGTAGCATGTGAAGGTTCTAATTTCTCCACATTCTCCCAACACCAGTTATTGTCTGCTGTTTTGATTATACCTTAGTGGATGTGACACACACCTTAGTATATATCTCACTGTAGGTTTTATTTGCATTTCACTGGTGGCTAATGATACTGAATATCTTTTTGTAGGCTTAATGGCCATTTGTATATTTTTTTGGAGAAATCCATATTCAGATTTTATGTTCATTATTAAAATTGGGCAGATTTTATTTCTAGAGCTGAAATAATTTCTAATTATGGAATCGTGTGAGTTGAAAGTGTAATAGTAACTAGGTTTTCATAAATGCCCTTTATGAAGTTGAAGAAGTTCTTATCTATTTCTAATTGTGGCATGTTTTTAATCATGAAAGGTGTTGGATATTGCCAAATGCTTTCTCTGCATCTATTGAGATGATCATATGTTATTTATTTATTTACATGATATATTATATTTTTGATATTTGAAAGTTAGAACAACATTGCATTCCTGGAATAAATTCTACCTGTCATGTCATATATCGCTGGATTTTATCGTGCTAGTATGTTGTTGAGGATTTTTGGATCTTTGTAACAGGTATTGGTCTGCAGTTTTCCTTTCTTGCAGTGTCTGTCTGGTGTTGGCATCATGGTACTCTTTACCTCATAGAATGTGTTGGGAGGTGTTCCCTTCTCTTCTTTTTTCAGAACATGTTTGTGAATACTTGATATTAGCTCTTCTTTCAATGTTTTGTAGAATTCACCAGTGAAGGCATCTGGGCCTGGGCTTTTCTTTGTGGGTAGGTTTTTTATTGTTATTATTAATTCAATTATTTAATTGATGTAGGCCTATTAGACTGTCTATATTTTTCTCAAATCAGTTTCAGTGTTTTGTGTCTTTCTAAGAATCTGTCCATTTCATTGCATTCGTTATGCTATTTTATGTTACTGGCATACAATTGTTCATCATAATCAGTTTTAATTTCTTTTATTTTTTGAAAGTCTGTAGTGATGTTTCACCTTTCATTTCCAGTTCTGATAATTTGAGTCTTCGCTGTTTTCTTGGTTAATCTAGCTGAAATGTTGTCAATTGTGGTAATGTTTTCACAGAATCAGTTTTTGGTTTTATTGATTTTCTGTTTTCAGTTTCGTGAAAGTCAGCTCTAATTTTTATTATTATTCATTTATTTACTTTTTACTTACTTTAGATTTAATTTGCTTTGTTTTTCCTGTGTCTTGAGGTGGATGTTTACATTGTTAATTTAAGATCTCTCATTATTTATAGTAATAAGCATTTACTGCTAAGTTTTTCTCTAAGCATTGCTTCAGCTGTGTCCTGTATGTTTTGGTATGTTGTATCTTCATTTTTCACTCATCTTAAAGTATTTTTTAGCTTCTCTTTTATTTCTTTCATTGGTTATTTAGGTTGTGTTGTTATGATTTCCACATATTTGTGAGTTTCTAAATTCCTTTTTGTTACTAAAATCCCATTTCATTTCATTGTGACCTGAAAAAAAACAGAATGGGTTCCTATTTTTAGTAGAGGTGGGGTTTCACCATGTCGGCAAGGCTGGTCTCGAACTCCTGCACCTGGGAGGTGGAGGTTGCAGTGAGCTGAGATCGTGCCACCGCAGTCCAGCCTGGGCAACAGAGGGAGACTCTGTCTCAAACAACAACAAACCAGAATGGGTTTACGTCTTTTCAATTTATTTAGGCTTGTTTTATGGTCTAGGCTGGAGAAGGTTCCATGCACCCTTGAAAAGAACGTTCATCTGTTATGATAGGTGGTATGTTCCGTAGACGTCTGTAATGTTTAGTTTGTGTGTAGTGGTTGTTAAGTCTTTTGTTTTCTTGTTGATGTTCTTGTAAATTATTTTATCTGTTAATAAAATTTGGGTATTGATATTTCTGATTATTATTGCAGAATTGCCTATTTCTCCCTTTAATTCTGTTGACTTCTGTTTTTATGTCTTTGAGGATTCTGTTAGGTACATAAATCATCATAATTTCATTTCTTCCAGATGTAAGGCTTATTTCATATCTTTTATAGTCTTCTTTTCTTTTTGTATTTTTCCTAGTCTTTTTAGAAGTGCTGGCACTACACCTGATGAAGCAATTTTCTCAAGAACTTTGTGAACCTTTTTTGGATTTCAGTAATAGTCATCCATTAGACAAAAGCCAGGTGTTTTTGAAATAACCTCTCCTCTATTTTTTGGCTTCTGCATAGATAGCAGAGGGAACCACCCTGTAAAGCTTCCTTGAGGTTCTCTGATTTGATTGAGTAGACCTGTGAGACAAACTTGATCTTTTAAAATTCTTTTTTCGTCTAGAAATTTATTAGTAATATAAAATATCAAATGAAAAATTAATTAGCGAATGTGTTTATATGTGATAAATACATACTATATAGTACATATATTTATATAAATATATAATATGTATTTATGTATTATATTTAAGATATATATTTTTACCATGGTAAAACATATGTAATACAGATTTTGCCATTTTAACCGTATTTAAGTATACAGCTCGTTGGCATTACGCACATTCATATTGCTATGTAACCATCACCCTCATCCATCTCCAGAAATTTTTATCTTCTCAGATTGAAACTCTGTACCAATTAGACAACAATTCTTCATTTCTCCCTCCCCTAGCTCCTGGAAACCACCATTCTACCTCCCATCTCTATGAATTTAACTACCTCACATAAATGGTATCATACAGTATTTGTCCTTCTGTGACTGGCTTATTTCACTTAGAGTTTCAGGGTTTATCCATGTTGTAGCAAGTGACAGAACTTCATTCTTTTATAGGGCTGAATAATATTCCGTTACATGTATGTATCACATTTTGTTTATTAATTTATCTGTTGATGGACATTTGTGTTGCTTTCATCTTTAAGATACTGTAATAATGCTGCTATGAAAATTGATGTACAAATATCTGTTCAAGCACCCAGCTTTTGCTTCTTTTGCGCATATAAAAAGAAATGGAATTACTGGATCCTATGGTATGTTTAATATTTTGAGAAATTGCTGTATCATTTTCCACAGTGGTTGCACCATTTTACATTTCCACCAGCCATGAACTAGGGCTCCAATTCCTCCACATCTTTACCAAAACTTGTTATTCCACTTTTTAAATAATAATCATCTAATGGGTGTGAAGTGGTATCTCACTGTGGTTTTGATTTGCATTTCCGTAATGATTAGTAATGTTAACACTTTTTTTTTTTCTGACTTTAGTATATCTTCTTTGGAGAATCCTCTAGTAAGGCCTTTGTCCATTTTTGAATGGGGTTGATTTTTGTCTGTTTTTGTTGTTGTGTGAGTTGTTGAAGTTCCTTATGTTTTCTGGATATTAATTTCATATTAGAAATACAATTTGTAATTTTTTTCTCATTCCATTCTTTCTCATTACCTTTTTACTCTATTAATTGTGCTTTTTCATGTACCAGAGTCTCACTTTTTTATCCCATTGCCTCAAACGTTCTCTTCTTGTGTGCTTGCTGAATCAGGTGAGACAGATACCAGTCCCTTGCGCATTCTACAGCCAGGCAAGGCAAGTATTTTGAAAATGATTTGCACTCTGCTCTTTCTGTCCTGAAGGAAAGATTAGGAACTGGGCCTGATTTCTAATTCTTTTACCCCACCAATATGGGAAGAGGTGAGCAAAGTCGAGTAAAACACCACAGAATGTATCCTACCATTTGAATGTGTTTTGTTTGTTTCTGACTGGGAGTTTGCTTGGTTGCTGTAGATCTTGGACTAATTTCCAGAGCTCTTGTAAAGCTCTTGGTTTTAGTTGGATTGTAGTTGTTTATTTAGTGTCTCCATGGGGGCAGAGGAGTTGTGGACTTCCTAATCTGCCATATTGCTGATGTCATTCTATCCTCTTAATCCTTTTAGAGGGCCAATTTTGTGACTAAATACTGGTACCTTGTGAGTCTTTTGAGGTTTTAGCAGAAGGTTCTGTGGTTACATATTCAACCTTTTCTTTCTGCCATGTTATCAAAAGCTTTCTTAACTTTTACTACCTTTTCCTTTTTTTAATCTGCTGAGGCTGACAGTTATCAAAATTATCAGTTTATTTACTTATTTTTTGCTTGTTTGTTTAACATTTCTTTTCTTGTTTTATCTCTCTCCTCTCTCATTTTACTAGAAACCACGCAGTACCTTCAATTTTTCTTTGGAAATCTCCTTAGCTAAATATCGAAATTTATTGCTGACAAATTCTGCTTTTCATGTAACCACATAATTGCAGGAGGCCATTTTGTTAAGTTTTTTTTTTTATTGTTGTTTTTAAGTAATGATCTGACCAAGGAAATTTAGGTTTTTCTCTAGCATGCTTCTGAAAACTCTTTTACCCACTACCTATTCCATGATTTCAAGTTACCCTGACATTTTTAAGTATTTGTTATGCCACTTCTCCATTTCCAGTTCCCAAAGTTTGTTTTAGTTTTCTATTGCTATTAATAAATTGCCATCAACTGAACAGATTAAAACAATGCTTATTTGTTATCTCACAGCTTCTTTTGGTCAGGGGCTGGACACAGCCCAACATCCAATCTCTGCTTAGGATCTCACAAAGCTGAATAAAGGTGTTATTAGGACTGCATTTTTATCTAGAGCTTGGCATTCTCTGCCAAGATTGTTTAGGTCCTTGGCAGAATCAGTTTCCTGAGGTGCTCATTTTTTTGGCAGGCTGTCAGCTGTGGACTGCTCTCAGCTCTTAGAAGTCACTCTCAGGTCTTAGATAAAATGTTTATGAGAATCTAATAATCATATTTCCTTTAAATTCTCTCTTACACATAAAAGTTATTCAGAAGTGCATCTTAAAGGAACTGAATACTCAGAAATTAAACCTTTAGGCAAAATGCTAATAACTAAAAGAGAAAATAATGCGTATGTCCAGTAAATTTTCACATAAACAGTATAATGTAGAGACCAATTATGATACTTGCAGGAGACTATTACTACATAGAAATTACATAAGCAAAAAATACATTTATAGAAATGACAGACTTTTGTAATACCATATAATTCCTTTTACATAAAGTTCAAAAAACAGGCACAACATACTAAAGTGATAGAATTACCCTTGGGCATAAACAATTTTATAGGAGCTCTGTCAAAAGTAAACTGGCAGTTTACTTCTTTAAAGTGAGCAGGATAATCTGTTTTGATTAATTTAAAATAGGCAACTGATTAGGGCTCTTAATGAGATCTTTAAAGTATCATCACTGTTACCATATGACTTAGTCTAATTGAGGGAGTGACAGCTCTTGTATTCAAGGTCTCATTCCCACTCAAGGAGAGGCGATTGTACAAGGGTTTGAGTCACTGGGAGTCACTTTATACTTCTTACCGAAAGTATTCTAACAAGCTAAACCGAATTTCCACAACTTGAGCCTCTCTTCATATTTATTAGCCATTTGTATTTCCTCTTTTGTAACAATGTTGTTCCTTACCTTTACACATAAATTGCATATTTATTTAAGAATAGTGTTCTAAATTTATTTTCACTAACGTAAACTACATCCATCTTATAGTAAATGGCAGAAATGTTACTTGTGCAACCAGATGGATTTTTCCATGGAACACACCTGTGTAACCACCACCCAGACTGAGCTAGAACATTCCTAGCAATTTAGCAGGTACCCTTACATCCTCTCCTCGTCAAATCCCTCTCCACAAGGGTAATTGAATGAATCACTTTAGAATAATTACGCCTGTTTCTGAACTTCATATAAAAGGAATCATACAGTATGTACAAAAGTCTGTTTTTCTCTATATATGTATTTTGTCTCTGAAATCCATCTATGTAATTGCTTGTGTAATTTCTATGTAGTAATATTCCCCTGCATATATCATAATTGGTCTCTACATTCTGCTGTTTACATAAAAATTTATTTTAACTGGAGATACCCATTATTTCATTTTTGGTTATTAGCATTTTGCCTAAAGGTTTAATTTCTGAGCATTCAGTTTTAAAAATATATATTAGTTAATAACTTTTATATGTAAGAGTGAATTTAATGAAAATATGATTATTAGGCTCATAAACATTTTGTCATCATGAGAGTTTAGGATAATTTATGTTTAAAATGTATTGGCTGTAAATGTCCTATATATGGGCTATATTTATCCTCTTTATTATGGTTCTACATCTGTTTTAAAAATGATAATTTTATGTTCTGAATTTGGAGAACATTATAAAAAAACCCATGTAAATAATTTGGAAGTAAAACATATGCAATAAAAGCTAATGCTATATGAAAAAGAATGGTGTTTTGAATTTAAGAAAGAACTATTAAGAAATAAAAATTATGTTTTTATTACCATTATAAAATATGACATAAAAATGTAATTTTATTTATCATTCAAATTACAAATCTGGGAACTGGAATGTATATTATTTAAGAATCAGTTTAAGTATTTCATTACCAAATAACAAGTAAGTCCAGGATGCATTAAAACAAATTTGGTATGAGATTGCCTACATTTGCCAATTTTATTATATTCTGCAAATTCCTCCCGTAAAACTCCACATTCTGCCTCAACTCAACCTAAGTCCAGTTTATGTTACTTAGTAGGTATAACTTAATCACAACATTAGCTCAGGATATTGAGCACAGTGTGCATTAATGTCTTCTAAATAAAAGGATTTAGTTGCTTTTTGTGTAGTGTGTGTATGTGATCTACACTAGAGAAATTTCATTTCTAGAATAACCATTTACAAAGGCCTTTCTCCTCCTATTGGTACCCTCAAAGATTATTCTTTTGTTATTGATTCCTCCTCCTGGGCTGCACCTGCCTGTGGGCACCCCTTCTCTCTACAGATGCCATATGTCTTCAGAAACAGCCTTTCAATGGCTAGCTCTGAATTAGCTCACTCCTTGCTTCTCTGAAGGATTGATGAAGGCAAAATAAAATATAAAATATATACTTTTTAATCATAGGAATCCTAGTAGCTCTGTAGAAATGAGTTATGAAGACCGATGCTTGTAACTGCACTTCTGTCCTTGTGTCTGCACTGCAGAGTGTGGAAGTCACCACTTCATGGAGAAGGAAACTATTTATTAGCTGCCTGAAGTGGATCAGACACTATGACAGGCACTTTAAATGATTTGGATTTTCTCACTTAATCATTACAGCCAGTTTGCAAACAGGCTTTCCTATCTCTGTTATTTGGTTGGTATAGAGATGTTACTTGGATTTCTGGGCAATATTGAGAGTCCTGTGACTGAGAATCTACTATAGAGCCTGTAAACTCTAATGATAAAAATGCTAAACTTACTGAGAAAAAATGAAACCTACAAGAGAAGTGTACACTAACTGTTGGAGGAGCATGTGGGACAGAGTGAATAACTTCTCAGAAGAGCTGAGAGGCTTCCATGGGAGGGACTGTGTAACCAGAGGCTGCGTGAGTGCTCTGCCATGGCCAGTGCCTGTGGGGGCCAGCTTTTACTCTAGATGAAGACACGTGGCACAAACACACAGAATGCCCCATCCCAGCACTGAGCTGCTGGGCTGAGGAATCAACCAGCCAAACTCACGTTGCCCGAGTGTAAGCTCTGCAAGGAAATGACTTCCCCAGTTGTATTATGACTTCCCCAAGTTGTAGTTGCATTGGCTGCTCAGGCCGCCAAACAAACTACCACAGACTGAGCAGCTTAAACAACACATATTCGTTATCTCACAGTTATGTTCTAAATCTCCAAACTGAGGTTTAGAGATGTTATCTGATTTGCCCAAACCCTCATCAGATTCAGCATGAAACTCCCATCCAGGCACAATGCCTATATATATCCTCTTTCTTATGGCTATTAATCTGCCATTGCAGTCTCTTTGGGTCCTTTTTAAATAATTTTTATTTTTTGAAAGGGCTTTTCCAAGGCCCGATAATCTAGTGCTTAGTATAATGTAAAGAATACACATAAATCACTGAATTACCTAGTTGGCTTCCTGAGAAATTTAGTGATTTCACAACTGAATGATTACCTGGAGAGTTTGTTACAACACAGATTATTGGGCTTCACCCCCAAATCTTCTGACATAGAAGGTCGAGGATGGGGCCTGAGAACTTGCATTTCCAATGAGAGCTCAGGAGACGCTGCTAGTCCATGCATCACACCTGGAGATACTGCTTTGGTGTGATGGAAAAGGAGAATTCTATTTACAATCATAACTTATGGGTGATTCTCTCTTTCAGTGGCTTTCTGGCTGTGTACTGGTGTTATGGACTGAACCGTGTTCTCTGTTTGTTTTAACCCTCAGTACCTCAGCATGCGACTATAGTTAGGGCTTTAAGAAAAGTAATGAAGACTAAGTGACATCATATGGGTGGATGTCCATTTGAAGATGTCCTCTTCCATAAGAAGAGGAAATTTGCACATAAAAAGAGACACCAGGGATGCACACAGGTAGAGAAAAGACCATGCAAGGCAGAAGACCGCTGCCTGCAAACCAAGGAGAGAGGCCTCAGAAGAAACCAGCCCTGGCCACACCTTGCTCTTGGTGTTGACAACTGTGAGATAATGATTGTTGTTTCAGCCACTCAGTCTGTGGTAGTTTATTTGGCAGCCTGAGCTGACTAATACAACTGGGGAAGCCATTTCTTTGCTGAGCTTACACATGGGCAATGTGAGAGTTTGGCTGGCTGATTCCTCAGCCCAGCCACTTAGCGGTGGGATGGGGCACTCTGTGTATTCATGCCACTTGTCTTGATCTAGAGTAAAAGCAGCTTCCCACGGGCACTGGCCATGGCATAGCACTCACACAGCCTCTGGTTACACAGTCCCTCCCGTGGAAGCCTCTCAGCCCTTCTGAGAAGTTATTTACTCTGTCCTACATGTTCCTCCAATATTTAGTGTGTGCTTCTCTCATAGGTTTCACCATGCTGATTTGTTGTTACTCATCGCGTGGTTTTCATTTTTTCCCAGTAGGTTTAGCATTTTTATCATTTAGAGTTTGCAGGCTCTATAGTAGATTCTCAGTCACAGGCCTCAACACTGCCCAGAAATCTAACCCTGATTCCCTGGCCAACTCTCTCATCTTGTGCCAAGTTGATTTCAAATATCCCCTCTCCTCATGGCTCTGGCCCCTTCTCCCACTCCCATTGGAGGAGGCGGTTCCTGCCTCAGAGAGAAAATAAACGTGAATAAATTCCTACATCCACCTCCCATTCTTTCCCACCTGCATCCCCTTTCCTTCCTGTTACAGGAGAGAGGAAGGCCCTCTTCCCAGGTGAGGCTGATTTCTCTGCCAAGATGAATCCTTTCCCACCTTTGAAGGAAGAATTCTTTGCCCTCTGTTTTCAACACCTCCCCATACACTGAATCTTTCTCATTAGGGATTAAACATGTTCATGGCTCTTCCTTTGCTAAAGACAAAGCACCATAAGAGACAAAACCTTTCCTTCAAACCATTTTCTTCTAGATACCTCCCTAGCTCTCTCCCCTTTACAGCCAAACTTCCGTCTCAAGAGTTGTTGAGACGTGCTGTGACCTGTGTTGTCTCTCACGTGAGCCCCGGTCAACTCAGATATGTGCCGTTCTCCCACCATCCCACTAAAAAGGCCTGTTTTAATTTCACTGGTGACCAGCACATCACCAGTTTCAAAAGGCATTATCCTTGATCTCTAAGCTATAACCAACTTCCTTTTATTGGGCAAAACTTTCTTGGGACCCTGTAACACGTCACTTGTTTTCCTTTGATCAGCCTCACCTCACCTCCTTCATCCTGACCTTTGCCTGTTAGCGTTCTGCCATGCTCAGTCAGTCCCTGAGCTCCCTTCTGTCTTCATTCTTCCCAGGGGTCATTTTGTCCCTGACTGAGGTGTCATCATTCCCATGCTGTGGCTGCTCACACTTTTGGGGTCAGCTCAGCTCAGCTCAGCTCACCTCTTTTGGCTCTTGGCTCTAACTGCCTGCTGAACAGCTCCATTCTAATGGCTCCCAGGTACCTCCATCTTAACATGTTTAAGCCCAATTAATGATTTTAACCCACAAAACTTTTCTCTGGCTCATCACTCTTGGACTTAGAGAATATTGTCACTCTCTACCTAGCTCACAAACAAGAATGTCAGAGTTATTCATGAGCCTTTTCCTCTCGCCCTTCGTATGTCGCCATCCCTAGATTCCAGCAGGGTATGCTATCCGCTGCAGCCAAGTCTTCTTTTGTATGTTTGTTTGTGTGTGCGTGTGTGTGTGTTTGTTTTTTGAGATGGAGTTTTGCTCTTGTTGCCCAGGGTGAAGTGCAATGGCGTGATCTCAGCTCACTGCCACCTCCGCCTCCTGGGTTCAAGCGATTCTCCTGCCTTGGCCTCCCAAGTAGCTAGGATTATAGGTGCCCATCACCACACCCAGTGTGGTGTATTTTGTATTTTTAGTAGAGATGGGTTTTTACCACACTGGCCAGGCTGGTCTTGAACTCCTGACCTCAGGTGATCCATCCACTTCGGCCTCCCAAAGTGCTGGGACTACAGGCGTGAGCCACTGTGCCTGGCCTGACCAAGTCTTAAGAATAAGTATTTGATTACATTATTCTCACTCCCAAATATTTAATGGTTTTTCATCTTCTGGTACTCAGGTTCTGCTCATGGACTCCTAAGATGATACAAGGTCTGGATCCTGCCTGCACCTTGTCTATCCCAGTTTGACTCCTTTTAGTTTCTTAAACAGATCACCCTCCTTCTTGCCCCCAGTACCTTCACAACCGCTCTTCTCCCTGCCTGGAATGCTGCCTCCTCTTTCTGCCTTCTCTGAGCTAATCTTTGCTCATTCTTCAGTATATGATTTATCTGACCCTTCTGCAGAATCTTCTTCAATTTGCCAGACTGAGTTAGATCCCTCCTGATAAATGCTCATGCTCCCCTCTTATGCTTCACAGCACCCGTGGCAGATTGTATTAAATAGCTAATTGCATGAGTTTAACATCTTTGCCCAATGAAAGAATGTAAATCCAGTGGAGCTATCTCATGTGTGGCTGTATTTCTGGCAGGGAATGCAGTTTTTTATCATAATAAACCTGGAATAGAGGTTGCTTGCCTGACTAACAGACCAGCTGACTGAAAAGGGAAACCTGCACATCAAGGCAAGTGGTGACCATTTGGCTTTACCTGGGTTCACCTCGAGGGCTTCTGGAATCCATGTGCCACCGCACATATCTGGCTTTTGGGGGCCCTGTCCCACCTGCAGAATGAACAGTCCCACAGTGTTGGCCATACTGATGTGCCACTACCTTGGTTACTACTTCAGGATGTACTTTTAAGAGAAGGAGCCTTTTTCAAGAAGGTTTAAAAATCACCTGGGTACTTATTAAGATGGCATATTCTTAAGACTAACTTTCACAAATTTGGATTCTAAAGACTTAGGCATTTACATTAAGGAGCACCCTAAGTTCCTTGATTTAGATGGTCTATGACCACTACTGTGAGAAACATCCCAGTAGAGTCTCTTTAAGCTCGAAGTTTATGTGAAAGATCACAAATCTATCTAATACTGAATGATTTGGGGAAACATGATTGTTTTCTTTAAGGCTTTGTCATGCCCATTTTTTTTTTAAAGAAACCTTATTCCCTGACGTGAGACCCGAGATTGCATTTGAATTTTTAGCTCTATGATTTGCCAATACCACTTTACATAAAATTCTATTCCTTTTTCTCCCACAATTTAATCTTCTGTGTTTCATTCCTAATTACTGCTTCTTCTGATGATGGAAAGCAGTTTTGGCAGCGATTAATTTGAAGTGTCTGCAACCTCTCCTTTGCTTTTTAAGACAATCCTATTTGCACAGCTCATCCTGTGAAGGCCTGCTATAACTCTCTGCCTCTTCAGAGAGTTGTTCCAAATTCCTTGTGTGTTTCCTAGGCTTAACCATGGTGCTAACCCTAGAGTGCTGTCTTTTCTTCCTTGTCCAAATTTCCTCAAATCTCAAAAACCACCCTCCCTGCAAGCAAGGTGGGAAGGGACATGACTGCTGCCAATTGTACAGGCCAAAGAGGGTTTGTTTTCCACATCAGCTAAAAGCAGCAGAGAGCTAATGGCAGGGTGCTTTGCAGAAAAGAGTCTGCCAAAACAAAATGGAATTGAAATAGACTTGGGCAGAATAAATGCTGGTGGCAGGTGCCAGAAAGCAGCACCTTCTGTCAGGGGCAGTGAAAAGTGAAGAAAGTGTGTGAAGCTGTAATTCTTGCAGCCATGCAGATTAGAGCTACTAAATAAGGTCCCTGAGGTTAATGATAAATAGTTCCAAACTTCATCTCCTGTACTAGAATATCATATTCCTGTGAAATATTTAACAAAAGATAAGCTTCACTCATCTTAAATGCAGTCATTGCTTCAAAACTGGATAATTCAGACAGGACTAGCTCTGGGCAACTTTCACTAACGTATCTACTTCCAGGAAGCTAAGGACAAATAGGCCCTTGAGTGCATCTTCAATTCCATTTCAACACGCATCTCCTCACTGGAGCCTAGGAAAGTTTGGTAGGGCACCTTGAACTGGATCTTTCAATTCTATCTTCCTCTCGACTCCCGTAATCTCCTTTCTTTCTCCCTAGTGGATAGAGATGCCTGGGAATACTGTGAGCAGCTGCAGCTATCTCTATTCAGACCATGGTACAAAATCATGACTTTTCTTTGTCAGCTCCTTTAACTTTGTTGTTTATTCTCTGGAAGTCATGATGCAATGAAGCCCCTCTTAGTAACTTGACAACTGCTCCGGAATGAGGCCCACTAGGTACGGATGTCAAAGTTGAGAGTGAAATCAAGAGGTGAAAGGAACTGCATAGGTGGTATTAGGTTTTCTGAGGAGAGGAAGAATAGACCTAGGAGAGAGAGAAGCCTCACCTCAGGAAGGCAGTAAATAGGTAGGGATGCTGAATACAATATTTGGTCAGTATCCGTCCACTCAATCACTCGTCAGACCTCACTGAGCATCTCATTTGGGCTGGGGAGTGCGATTAAAGCTGCAGATACTGAGATGAATTTTAATTAAACTTCACTCCTTCTGGTTTCAAGGACCTCAGCACATATGAAGAAGGCAGGTAAGTGGAAGGTGATAGGAACAGTGAGGGAGATGAACATTGGGCTCAGGTTGAAGAGAAGATTTGGTGGTAGGGAAAATTTTCTTCTTTTTTAGCTATGTTTATTGGCCCTCACTTGTACCAGATGCCACTGGAAGGGCTCCTACTTGCATTATCATCAATAACTTTTCCAAAAGGAGCTGTCTGAGCCAGTCTTTTAACAGGCAGATGCCTGACAACGGAGTCCACGTGCCTGACCCCCGTATACCCTTGCCTCCCAAATGTAACTAAAACAGAAATCAGAGAGCAGGATTAAAGCTGAGATCACAATTATGGTGTAGCAACAATATCTCTCTTTCCCTAACCATCAGTGACAACTGCGAAGGAAGCTCAGGTTTGGAAACTCAAGTATGAAGCTGTTTAGAGACTGCAGGAAGACCTGTCTTTGGTGGATATTTAGAGTTTAGGTGCCTTGCCCAGGTGGTATAAGCACTTTAGTGATACAGCTGGGTTTTTATCGCTATTGTACCACTCATTCAATATCCCTGATTCCCTGAATGTCAGCTCACTGTCTTTTCAGTACAGGTTTAATCAAAAGTGTTTCAGCAACCTTTATTCCAAAAATGTGGCTGGATTTAAGGGATGACCTTATTCACAAGTGAAATACTAATTCTATCTTTTGACATTTTCACTATTACAGTCATAGGGCATTGCAAAGAACCACATCAGTGATGAATTAGCCACATAGCAATTGGAAATTTTAATGGTATGACATGTAGTGTTTTTCTTTTACCTATCTTTTTTTTATTTTTAAGAAAAATCACATTTGAAAAAGCAGTAGGGTTTTTATAAAAAATAAACATAAAGCATCACATAAATTGGTAAGATATAATTATGAGATTATCAATAAAACTGTTTAAACACAGCATCCACTTATTAGTTTATTTAAATAATTAAGCATAATATTGATTTTACTTTTTAAGAATATATTTAACTAA
This sequence comes from Alouatta palliata, assembly GCA_004027835.1. Classification (NCBI taxonomy): domain Eukaryota; kingdom Metazoa; phylum Chordata; class Mammalia; order Primates; family Atelidae; genus Alouatta; species Alouatta palliata. Next base: position 18,254 of record PVKV010021095.1, read on the forward strand.
CCTAGTGGGTTTGTTTGTTTGTTTTGAGATAAAGTCTTGCTCTGTTGCCCAGGCTGGAGTGCAGTGGCATGATCTCAGCTCACTGCAACCTCTGTCTCCCAGGTTCAAGCAGTTCTCCTGTCTCAGCCTCCTGAGTAGCTGGGATTACAGGCACCCGCCACCACACCCAGCTAATTTTTGTATTTTTAGTAGAGATGGGATTTCATCATGTTGGCCAGGCTGATCTCGAATTCCTGACCTCCGGTGATCCACCTACCTTGGCCTCCCAATGTGCTGGGATTACAGGCGTGAGCCACTGTGCCTGGCCCCTAGCATTGTTTTAAAATTCGTATATCTATGTATTACCAAATTTAAGAAATATTTGTTTTGCAGGTTTTATGTTGTGTTAATAAGCACCCACATGCCACAAAAACATTGTTTTATTTTTTTCTTTTCCTTTTGAATTATTTCTATTCTCTCTCCTATTTCTTCTCTGCTTCCTTCCTTACTTCTCTTCCTCTCTTCTCTTCTTCCCTTTTCTCTTCTTCCTTAAAAAGATGTTTGATTTTACTGGCCCTCTAGAGTTGGGGAAACAAAAATGGTTTGAATAAGACAATTTAGTAATGATTTGGATAAATTTCCTACAACTACACACACACACACACACACACACACACATACATTTATATTTATACCAGAACAAATATTGAAGACTATCCTATCTAACAGGGAAGAAAATTACCTGTCCAAAATGTTCAGTGTATTCAGGGTGATCCAGGGCTGGAATTCAGGCATCCTAATGCTAGAGTATGTGACTTCCCCTGTGAGACATTTACAAAGTTAGTGCCCATCTTAATGGTGTCTGCCTATTGAATTAAAAGTATATTTCCCAAGGAAACCTGTAGCACTGTTAGGGTTTCCGTGCAGCTCACCTGGTTCTATTTCTCTGAGTTGGTGCGATAGGTGCAATGATTTATGCCTTTTTATGTCTGCCAATGATTCTGAAATCCAGCATTATGACTAGGGTCAGCAGAAAATAGCCCTCATACCCTTTCCTTAACCAGCTTAGTATATTCCTGTCCCACAATCCATGTATTTGCATGAGATTCCTTTTATTTCTTCACATTCTGGTTACCCTCTCTACCCGTCACAAACATCTTTTTATGTTTGAATTGCTGGCATTGGCTGGCTCCTTGAAGGAGCTTCCTCTGATCTGACATTATGTTTATATCACTGTGTTGTTCAGGTTTCACTGACACGTTTTGTTTACCTGTTTGACTCCATTACAAGACAAAGAACTTCTCAAAACCTTATTCAAATAGGTTACCAAGTACCTAACATAGCACTTGCACTAGTAAATACTCACAGAATTTAATTCCCCAAATTTAACTCATTTCACAACCTCTCCCAAACTGGATTTATTCATAAATAAATGAAACTTTTGGCCGGGCACAGTGGCTCACGCCTGTAATCTCAGCACTTTGGGAGGCCGAGGCAGGAGGATCATGAGGTCAAGAGATCGAGACCATCCTGGTCAACATGGTGAAACCCCGTCTCTACTAAAAATACAAAAAAATTAACTGGGCGTGGTGGCGCGCACCTGTAGTCCCAGCTACTTGGGAGGCTGAGGCAGGAAAATTGCTTGAACCCGGGCGGCGGAGGTTGCAGTGAGCCGAGGTCGCGCCACTGCACTCCAGCCTCTCGCCTGGTGACGGAGTGAGACTCTGTCTCAAAAAAAAAAATAAAAATAAAAAATAAATAAATAAATGAAACTTTTGATCTACATTAGTTCAGAGATCCATTTCAGCACTAGAATTCTGTAACTCACTGAACAGGGAATTATGCTGTTTCTATCTCATAACGCCACGCTTTATTTCCTAAATAAGTCCACGGTCTTTACAAAGTGATTTATCGTTTACAAGATGATTAAGTGTTCAGTGCTGAAAATAACCCAGAAAATTGTGAAGAAGATTAAAGGAGTCATAACCTCACCACAAGAATATAAATCTTTAAGTAGGTTAAAAAATGTTTATACCACTTTCATTTTTCAAATTAAAACCCTCCATTTTATCAAATAGTATATAGGGTATATGAATTATTGGATAAAATGCAACTTTTCACTGAAAGCATAATATCCAAATATTAATTTTTGTAGTTTAATATTGGTCATTTTAGCAAATTATGTTCATTCTATATGTATTATTTTGCAACACTTTTCATCTGATGTATGATGAATATTTTCTCATAATTTCATATGTGATGTTTTAAGCCTGTCTCATTTTTTGGTTAATACACGCTGTTAATACTTGGGTCATATTCTCTCTCCCACTCATTTTACTGAGTAATATTTCATGTTCATTTTTCAAAAGATTATATAATTTAACCTTAAATGCTTTACTCACTTACAAAATGAAATAAACATTCTCTATGAGTATTTATCTATACTATTACCTTAAGCAGATTAACATATTTTACTACATCATTGTATTGTGATTTGTTCAGTCAATACCTACATGTTAAATATTTAAGTTTTTTCTCGCTTCTTGCTATTGTTATTACTTTTTTTTCTTTTCTTTTCTTTTGAGATGGACTGTCACCCAAGCTTGGAGTGCAGTGGTGCAATCTTGGCTCAGTGCAACCTCCGTCTCCCAAGTTCAAGTGATTCTCCTGCCTCAGCCTCCCAAGTAGCTGGGATTACAGACATATGTCATATGCCTGGCTAGTTTTTGTATTTTTAATAGAGATGGGGTTTTGCTATGTTGGTCAGGCTGGTCTTGAACTGCTGACCTGAGGTAATCTGCCCACTTGGGCCTCCCAAAATGTTGGGATGACAGGTGTGAACCACGGTGCCCAGCAAGATGTAACAAATCACCTGGCTTCATGTATTTGATGACATTTTATTTTTTATAATCAAACTCTTGTATTGGGATTAAGCAGATCAAAGGCGGCCTGTATTTGTCTCCCACAGAGAGACCACACCGATCTGTTCTCCCATCAGCAGTGTATAAGAAGATCCATTTCCTTAACCCTCAGTGACTTTAGATGTTAACATTGCCTTAGTCTTTGCCATACTGATGAGTTTAAATACTAAATTATTGCCTTAGATATCATATTTACATATTGGCTGCTTAGTAGATCTTTCATTAACTGTGTATTCATGAATGTTGTGTGCCCATTTCCTTTTGGAGTATTCATCTTAATTTTATTGACTTGAAAACATTATGTTTGTAAAGCTTTATTTTAAAATCTTCAAGAACACTTGGATGAACTGGGTGATGTGGAGATCATATTCTTGGAGGCTTGCTGAGACTTTAATATTTAAGCTATTTCTCATAGGTGTTAATGTTTGAACAATTGAAGCCAACTGACCAAAAAAAAAAAAAAATCTTTGGACATTTTTCCTAGGCACTTTGATGGTCAAGGCAAATGGGAATGCATGATTATGGATGAAACTAGAGTCCTTGAATATAATTGTACTCATAAGTCAAAGAAGGCAATTCATAACAATTTGGCCCAGCATTTTAATTTTGTCTGGTAAATTATTCATGTGAATACTTTCATGAGTCAAGCCATGAATATTTGATTGGTGGTTGATTCATAACCATAAACTATATTAGCCCTTTATTTTTCTCATTTATGTCCAATTAACATATATGGGAAGGTGGAGAAAATTTATTCTTCTTAATATGAGAAACATCTTTCCCCACAGACTTATTGAGGCTGCCTGATGAACATTTGCTATGACTGCAGGTCAACATTACACCTGTTCTGGCAGTTTAATAATTGTTCTAATAATAATTCTCATTACGTAGAGAGAAAATATTACAAATCTCCACTTTACAAGTGAGGGTATGGCATTCAGAGAGGTTAATGTTCTAGATGTCACACAATATGTTGGTGGCTGAGATTAGATTCAAATACAGGATTAAAAAGTTGAATATTCCCCGGGGAGGGACAGTGGGGGGTGGGGAGTTGGGGAGAGATAGCATGGGGAGAAATGCCAGATATAGGTGATGGGGAGGAAGGCAGCAAATCACACTGCCATCTGTGTACCTACGCAACAATCTTGCATGTTCTTCACATGTACCCCAAAACCTAAAATGCAATAAAAAATATATATATTAAAAAAAAGTTGAATATTCCCCACCCTACAGTGGCTGTGATGATCATTCTCAGTGAACCAGTCCAGTGTGCATGTAAATCACTGCTCACTGAGTCTGCTCCGTACCTTTTCTCTTACCAAAGCAAATTGCTAAGTAGATATACAATACCCATTTAGTCATGTCAGTCTTGTATCACTTAACAAAAATCTCTTCTGTCAAATAAACAGGTATTTACAGCCCTCCTGTACACAAATATGAGAAGGTGCACAGTTTGGCAGGCAGCTAAGGATGGGTGGCTACATGTAAATGTCAAAAGCTGCTATGTAAAGGCTAATTTGTGGGTTGTGACATCTGGTAAACTGTGGGTATTCAATTCCTTTTAAGCCTGAACAAATTATGGCATTTTACGTTGTCAGAGAACGTGCTCCTTAGTCAAAGGTCAGTGAAGATGTCCAATAATTATCCCGATAATTACTTTTAGAAATCCAGAGATGGGTCTCCAAAAACATCCCAATTATTTTAGCTTGAGTTAGAGAATTCAAATACTTATCTTAATAAATATGCAGACTTAATAGAATTGGTATTATCCAGCATTATAACCTCATAAAATTGTCAAGGAGGGTATATATATATATATATATGTGTGTATATATATATATGAAAGGATCAAATTTAATGACATACATTTTTCCTAGTAGTATAATCTCTCTATATGCTGACTTAATAACTGCTTTATGAGAGCTAGATATGGATTGCGATTGATAAATACATTAAATCAGTAGTTCCATAGACCACTGAACCATAGAAGATTGAAGAATTTCAGTCTTCTGGGAAGTTATAAAAAACACATTTTTAACTCTGAATCCCTAGGGATTGGGATTTTTCTTCTGAGATAGGGCCTGGAAACCAGCATTTAAAATCTTCCCAGGAGAATCTGATATGCAACCTGCTTTAGAAACCACTGCTTCAACCACATAATGCCTCATTCTCATTAGAGCTTTGCTGTTAAAATTAAATACTAATATTTGCCTTATAATTTGAAAGTCTAACATGTAACTCAGCCCAAGTGACTCCTGGATTTGGAAGTCTTCGATGTCCAGCACAAACCCTGAAATCCTTAAAAATGGGTGTGCAGGTCTTTCTTGTCTTCGTTTCTGATCACTTTTAACTCTCATCTCCTGCCACTTGTTACACATATGTGCCACATTATGCTCGCTTGCTATTCACAGAGAATGCCAGGCCTATTTATACCTCCTGTTTTGATCTTTAGACTTCCACACTTTCTTGTCTGCCTGTAAACTCCCGGGATCTCAAGGATTCTGCCTGAACGTCCAGGCGGCTGGGCCTCTTTTCTCACTTTTTCCACAACATCCCAAGGACTCATTCCTTGGTACTGACTTTCCAGCCTGAGGCTTTGTTATGCTGTGCTGGGTTATTTCTTTACATTTTTATCTCAATCCCTATGTTGGGGACAGAAACCAAATAGCCCAGTGCCTGCACACTCTGGGCACTCAGTAAATATCCCAGATGAAGGAGTTTCCTCAGATATGCGTTTTTATCCCTGCAATGCCTCTACAACTCTCTTCTCAATGCTATGGCAAATGATTTCTTTTTCAAATGCTATGGTTTCTTTAAAAATGTTCTCTTTTGGGTCTTCAAACTTGTTTGCTGCTCTCTATTAACTGTGTTTCAGTTTGGTATCTGAGCAGTACAATCCGTTTAGTACATCTGTTCCTTATAGGACCACCTTTCTTGTGAAATACTTTGTGTTGGATTTTATGGAGTGCTTTAGAGGCAATGATCAGGAAAAACTATTAGGACAGCTGATTGATCCAGCTGAGTCCTGCTTTGGATGTGGTTTAGGACTGCAGTCCCGAGGCAGCGTCTGTCTCTGCTCCTGGCTTCTCATCCTCATAGTGGACAGGAAAGCTGCTCTCCACAGCTTGTTTGGAACGCGCAGCCTCAACTCCAGGAGGTTTACTGAGATGCTTTTGTGGAGGCCTCAAAGGATCACTTTTGAGAGGGCGTGGCCGGACGATCAGTGGATCAGTGATGCACAGCTCACGTTTTCCTTTCGAATTTTGTCTGTGGACCACTCTGATCACTGAGGATGTTTTCATATCCACTGTGTCCCACAGAGCAGGGGAGCAGGAGCAGTGAGGCCCCGGGCATAGGCGCGGGGCTTGCCTATGCGCTGCATGGAAGTGGAAGGTGCAGGGGTACTGGGACGGTGGAACTGAGGAAAAGCAGGCCATGGGGTTATTCCCTGAAAGAATCCTGACCTGCACATAAACTGGGGTTTCCTCAGGAGCGACCTGGGGTTAAGAACAGAGAGGAAAAGGACGTGGGAGAGGGGAGGAGGAAGCAGAGGGGCAGCCCAGGTGTGCTTAGCCCTCCGGTCTAAGTACAGGGGAGCCCACACGCCCTGCTCCTGCCATGCGTTGCCACGAGGCTTCCTCTTGCATTGCAGCCTTCCTGCCCAAAGCCTAGCTTCGGCACTTTAGGTGTATAAAGGGGAGCCATCGAGATAGCCCCAATACGGATGGGCCTGCATGGCATTCCCATGGCTGCGAGTTGCCTCAGGATCACCGAGAGGGCAAACGAAGCGAAGTGCAGCCACCTCCGCGGAGCTGACCCAGCCGCCCTTCCTCCCTCCCGTCCTGCAGGTGGCTCCCTAGCCCGGCCTGCTCCTCTGCTGGGCCTCCCGCTGCTCCGCACGCAGGTGGCCGCGCTCCTGGCCCGGAGGCTCCGCCGCACACTGCGCGCCAGGAAGAACACTCTTGCTGACCTGCTGCTGCCCGTCCTCTTCGTTGCCTTGGCCATGGGCTTGTTCATGGTGAGACCCCTGGCCACCGACTACCCTCCCGTCAGACTCACACCTGGACTTTACCAGTTGGACGAGACCTACTTTTTCAGGTAAGTTGTTCTTTGACTTCAAAATTATGTCAAGGCAGATTATGAATTATAATAGCTTTGATGCTTTTGAGAATTCTAGATAAAAACTTGAAATATAAATGTTTTCATTGTTTCCAGGAGCTTCTCATTATTTCACGAGGAGATCCTTGAAGAAGCTCTTGCTCCCCTGAGGCTGTGTCAGGACAGGTGCTTAAGGCTAATGAGGCTGCCTGGCCTCTGAATCCCGAGCCGCTGACCCCTCCTCGTGGTGCTAAGTCCCTGCTCGAAAGGGCGCGTGCAGCCACTCGCCGACCTGCAGAGGGCTGGCACGCCCTGTCCCAGAGGAGGGCCCGATGGACTCGGGATTAGTAAGATTCTAGAACGTATTAGATATATATGGTATATTTAACAAAACCCTCCACAGTTGTTTCTGGGACAACAGCCACACAGTTGCACACACCTGTTTGCAGAGAAATGTATGACAGCAGGGACAGGATGAAAGCCCTTAGCCTCCACAGGCCAGGGTCGGGCAGTGTCTGTTGCCTGTGCGTTCAGAAGAGCCTGGGTGTTTTCCCACCAAATGAATTTATGCAACTCAGAGCTTTCTAGATTGTAGATTCATACACAAGGGTTGGGAACCTACAACAGGAACCCATTCCCTAAGTTCCTTTGCTTCTGTTTAGTGGGCTCCTCTCTAGATTCAGGAGAATCTGTGCAGCCAGAATCTGTGAAGCCCGGCCCCTGCCTGGCACTGCCATAGCTGTGATCACAGACATCACTACATTGAATATGCAGAGTCGTCTTCAAGGTGGATGTAATTTTTCACATTTAGGGTGGGGAGACAAATGACTGGGACTCAGTGATACTGGTTTACAACTGCACAAGTGTACTGCCTAGGCTTTTCATCATGAAGACAACTAAGAGGATAGTATCAGTCCTACTTCTGTCAAATATATATGCTTACTAAAATAAGCAGCTTAACCAGCTAGTCTCTAAGCACCTACTAATATTTGTGTGACTTTTACAGTGATATGTAATTTGGAATTAGATTTCAACAAATACATGGACAAAGGAAAAATCTGGTAAACTCTTCAGTTTGTTCCCTTCTCCTTTGGTTGATGATGTTTCTCCTCCTCTGGATGTCATGAGACACCGGGTCTGAACCAACAGGAAGAGTCCTGTGGTCACTGTTTGTAGACTTGCATCCATGTCCCTAGTATCCCCTCAGCTGGCTTTCCTAACTTCTGGGGCCGTGTCTTTTATTATTCTGCCCTCATTCTTCTTTTATGAAGTACTTGATATGAACATACCAATATGTGAGAATGTCTGCTAATGCCTTTATTCTCTCCAAATGTTCAGATTTCTGTCACACTCCTCAACTACAATAGGGCTGTCACATATTTTGATTATAAAATATATTTCTTGAAGAAAATAATACAAAGCACAGGCTAGCCAAAAAATAAAATAAAAAACAATCACATGTAATTTTACCAGAGATACCTACTGTAAACCTATTGCTATAATCTCCTGCATAATATACATAATACTTGTATCTACATACATTTTTATTTTTTATCACAATGACATCATTCTATAATACTCCCGGTAACTCTTACACGCCATAATATCTTTGTATATCTTCTTATAAATCAGTACAACCATTTTACCCATGAAAACTACAGGAGCCTGACTACTATATGGCTCTATAGTAGAGCCATATTAATTTATTGGAGGCACATTAACTTATTTAGACAATCTCTTTTGGGGGCATATTTATTATTTAAATAAATAAAAAGGCTTATTTATTTATTTTTTCTATTACAGGCAATGCTATATAAGAATCTTTGTTTAGTTAGATTTATGTGACTACTTATTCTTACTATTATACATTTCTATTAGAATTTTGGGGGGCAAAGTCATCAGTATTTTTATGGTAGATATTGCTAAATTACCCTTATAAATGTGTGCCAATTTACAGTCTTATAAAGTCATTGATTCTTTTGTTCAACAAATATTTACGGTGCACTTACTATATGCTAGGTACTGTTCTAGGTGGTAGTTATATGTATGATTAGAACAGGCCAAAACCCCTATTCTTGTGGGAGAAAGGAAGCTTATTTCTGTAAACTCTAATAGTTTTGATAGTCCACACCTGATATTTTATTGCTTTATTAGGCAGCTTTTGATTACTATTGAAGTTAAATATTTTCAAAGTTTTTTGGTTATTTAAAATTTTACTTTACATATTGAATATATTAAGCATTATCTATATTATAAGTGCATTTCCACATCGTATTTTGCTTCTAACTGACCTCTCCTTCACCTTCCTCCCCTCTCTCAACTTTACCTCTTGCCTTTGTCTTCTGAGACTCTTGAGAATCTCTCTACATGGTGTTTATTTCACTGATGCCATTTTCAGTTGACTCCAAATAGCCATTCATTTTCTCTACTGCATTATTAATTTGGCAATTATATTTTTCATTGGAAAGCATTTTTCCTACTGTCCCAGTATTCATTTTTCATAGAAGTAATGTACTTTAAAATTATTTTGTGTCTGAGAATCAAGATTTTTTTCCTTGTGTTTCTAAGAGTCACTATTTTAAAGTAAGTTGTTTGTTCTCATTTTTCATAATGTTACTTAAATTATGAAACAGAGGAGTTCACATATCTGGAGGTTTATTTGCTCATACTTACAGAAGAGTTCTGCCTGCCATTGGCTATAGTACCAGTTTTATCAGTGATTGCAAGTGCCCCACTTGTAATGGTTAATTTCTATCTAAAGAGAGAAAACAGCAAGTTTACATTTTCTCAGTTTTTATTTTAGTAGCATGGAAGTTTAGTTAGTTATGAGGAAAAAGTAAAAAGCTACCAGAGAACATCCACATTGATGGAACATTTTCTTGCTTTTTTATTATGATCTCTAATGTTTATAGTGATAGTCAAAAATTAGTGAGGGAGAAGAACAGCTATCATCATTTTATCGCTGCTATAGCTGCTCTTGTTAGGAACTCTCTACTGATATCCATTACTTTTCTTCTGTGTACTGGATCCTCTCTGAGTGTGTACCTTGATTTCTCTGAAGACAACCCCTGTTGTCTTACATGTGTATTAAACTTGCCTCTTTTCATTCTCAAAAGTGTCCTGGTATGCGTGATAAATGATGTGGCCATTCCTTCTATATTAAAGCTGAGCACCATGGTCTAAATCTTGGCACAGGAATGATTCACAAAGAGACCCAGATTTTCATGTCTCATAGTCCTCCTGACTCCCTGTGCACACAGGCTGCCCGTGGTCACCTAGCACCCATCCTTGCTGCTCCAAATGTGGGACAACCCCATCTTATAACATCTGTGAGCATTCTCCTTTGGAAGGTATATAGGATTGCCATTACACTCCCTTACTTTCTCCTTAGGGTAACTCCCTGTTGATAGGTGCATAATTCAGGCTTGCATATAGCTTTCAAAAATCATTAATGCATTAGCTTTGTGTTGATTTGGATGGCATGTATAAGTCTTATAAGTATTTTGACAATTCTCAATAGAGCCCATGTTTCTAAAATTTTAGAGTTGAGAAAATGCACTATATATCTACATTAAATTCACTGAAAATTTCTTGCAGAATACAAATCTTCATAAAAGCACAAACCAGAAGAAATGCAACAGAGAGGTTCTCTTCTACCTGAATCCTTCTACAAATGAAGGCAACAGATAGCACCCCCACAGTTCATAGAGGGTTTGGGCTTTGTGTATCCGAATAAACCTGGGGCTTTGGCAACTCAGTCTCCAGTGGTCTCCAACTCACGTGCCTTGGGGGCTAGGTGGGGAGTGAAGGCATGACATCCACAGGGCTGTAAAGCTGCAGGAAGATGCTTGTTTTGTGACTAGACCTTTCCAGCACATTACCTTCACAGACTGAGAGGGAGGAGGAGAAGTATGGAGCATGTCTGTGCTCTTTTTGGGTCTGGCCAGCTGCTCATGATGCAGGCTTCTGACTCAGTTTTATTCTCAATCAACTTGCTCTCTGATTGCTATTTTGAGAGGGCTCCAGAAATTCTCCCTTCCCCCTGAGACCTGTGAGAGAAGGGTGGCAGGGCCTCTGTGCCTGTTCATGGTGGAGGTGAGCAGCATAAAGTAGCCCCAGAGAAACTAGGAGAGCGTGGTACAGCTCCGAGAGATGCAGTGTGAACACAGCTGCACCCGCTTGCACATATCTGAGGCTGGTGAGACCTGACAGACCTGCTGCAAAACCTCGAGCAGCTCCACATTGCCCAAGGGATGATGTCGGCACATCTTAGCACACACTACACAGTCCTCCTGGTGCCTCTATTACTCCCTTTAGTTTATTCTCTGAACTTCAGAGGGACACAATCATACATGATGTTGCTGCATCTCTCAATGTTTAAGGAAATGGAAACTACCTTCCTGTGCTCAGTCCTCTGCCACTGCCACTGTGTACACTCTAATGTTCCCAGCAAAATAAGAACGCTTTCAAAACCTGGCTCGGATGTCCCCTCTTCCAGGGATCCTCTGGGGCTGCTCTCTCATCTGAAGATCTGTCGTTGCTTTGTGGATGTCACTGTGGCTTAACTTAGTGCTGGAGATTCTTGCCCTCCCTCCTACAGGGAGACTTCTTGGAGGGTAACGATCAAGCCTTCTTCGTCTCTGTACCTTTAGTTTCTGCCACCATGTCTAGAAATGATTACTTTCATTAAATCCTTGTTAAATTGAAACACTCAATGAAAATGAAATGTACCAAAAATGTCTTCCAGAAATTAACTTGGACAGACAGCAGACAAACAAATGGAACATGGAAAGATAGCTCTCTACATATTAAAAATATTTAGACTCCATGACCTCATCTTCTGGGATGGGGCTCTTAGTCCTTACTGGAGGAGATGCTCCTAAATTCACTGCTAAGTTCACTGCATTAGGAAAACCTATGAGTCCTCCTTGAACATGGACCTGACGCTGGCCCATTGCCTGCTGAGTTTGTTCCTACCCCCAAACTCTCTCTCCTTTTCTCCCAGCTATCCAACCAGAAAATGTCCTAGAAGGAGCAAGTGTGGGACTCCAGGTCCTGGTTGCTATACCAGTTCTCTAAGAACCCAAGAGGGCCAGTGTATGTATGTTGGCAGTCAGTGCCTGCTGTCACCATCTCCTTCCCCTGTTAACATGCCAGCAGAAACTGGATGCCTCTCCTGGTTTGCTAGGCTGCTGTACCAAAGCAGCACAAACTGGATGACTAAACAAAAATGTATTCTCTCACTGTTCTGGAGGCCAGAACTCTGAAATCAAGGTGTCAGCCGGACCCCATCCTCTCTGAAGGCTCCAGAAGAGAACCCTTCTGTGCCTCTCCAGCTTCTGTGGCTGCTGGTGATTCCTGGCATGCCTTGTCTTGTGGCAGCATCAACTCCAGTCTCAGTCTCCCATCTTCACATGGCCTTTGTCCTGCGTGTCTCTGTGTCCACATTTCCCTCTTAGAGGGACACCAGTCACATTGGATTTGTTACCCACTCTAATCCTGTATAAACTCATCTAATTATATCTGGAGAAACTCATTCCAAATAAGGTCACATTCTGAGGTTCTGAGTGGGCATGAGATTTGGAGGGGAAATATTCAACCCACAACATTTCCTATCATCTTCCTTACAAATACCGCTAAATCTGACCAATTTCTTGGCCGCTTGCCTACAGTAGAATCGCTTGGTGTTCTATAAAACTCATGCTTTTCTGTTATATGCAGAAGGATAATGTAAATTAAAATTAATTGAAGACTGACAGTGATTGTTGGTGTATACTCATTGGCTTTCTGTCATCTCAAAAACATCCACCAGGTTTTACAAAATGATCACTGGGATGTGACAAATGTACACTTGATGATCCAGTGATGTTTTCATTGATAGAGAACATCTTCAATTATTTACATTCTTCTCCCCATATATGTACAACTTCCTTCTATGTATGTGGCGTCTTTATCACATGAGACAATAGTGCTTCACTTGGTTTCAGTAATTCAGTGAGAGGACGAATGGAAAGCAATTGGGCGATTATCTGGAAGAAATATAATGAAAGTTACAGTTCTTCCTATTCTTAATAAATCCTGGGATTGACCTCATATATCATCTGTGCTTCTGAGTGGGATGGGGAGGATGTAGTACACTTACCAGCAGGCTCTTGGAAGCCTTTTTCTGGCAGAATAACATACAAAGTGCTAGCTGCCTCATCTCCTGGCTGCCCTTTCCTTGTCTGCAAGGTCTTCCCTCACACCAGGCTTTGTCCATGAAACATCCAAATTCTGGACCAACTTTGCATGTCCAGTTGGATCCCCCAAGAACATTCTTCCTCTCGGTCATGGCACAGAAGCTGTCTTCTTAATGCAACTCGCCCATAGTCCCTTTACAGGCCAGTGGGAAAAAAAATAGATAGTAAACAAGATAACTGAAACTATTTGCTTGACTTAATTATGTATACATTGTATGGGGACAAAGTCCAGCACTGAGTAGGCATTTTAAAAATGTTTATCATGAATGAATGTATATCCTTCATGCTCTACCCAACCATGAATTTAAGATGTTCTTCCTGGCCCCTCACCCTGGTTGGACTATTCTCTAGCTTGATCCACCTGAGACTGAGTAATTTATGAACTGCTGGTAGTCTTAGTGGGATGAAATTAAAAAAAGAGAGAGAGGATACCTGATGACAACATTCTCATTGTGAAGACACTGAACTCATAGATGTTGGGTAAACTCCTCAGCTGGCACAGCCTAGCAGAAGCAGGACTGAGAATCCAGTTCAGACCCCCTGACTCTAATTCTCATTCCACAAACACTTACAAGGCCGTAAGTTCTACCCTCAGAAAGTTTACAGTCAAGCAGAGAAATGATCCCTACAAACAGATGGGAACATCTTATAGGTAGATACTTTGTGCAGGGGTTGTGCATAAGCCATGTGGGGAGATCTGTTCAGGGATGTCAAAGAAGGTTTTATAAGGATGTGGCCCCCAAATTCCTTATTCTGAGATAAATAGATGTTTTCCAGTCATGGAAGAGAGAAACCTTCTTCTCTCGTACTCTGTCTAAAGTGTGAGTAAATATGAAAAGTAATGAAGGAAATTGAGCAAAAGTTGGGACGGTTTCTGGCAGGTACTGTAAGGCATTCTAAGGAGAATTGACTTTATCCTGAAAATGCAATGCAGGGAGGCATTAAGGAGTTCTAAAATCTGGGAAGTGATATGAGGGGGATTATTTTTGTAGCTTCCAGGTATGAAGTCTGATTTGGAACAGTCTGAGTCTTTTCCCCTCATAGGTAACTTTTTCTTTCTGGAATTGTATAAGATTTCTTCTTTATCCTTGGAGTAAAGGATTTTCCCCCCCACTATTTGCTCATCAAAACTGCAGATTTTAGTCTTTTTTCAGTTCAGGGTAATTTTTTTTTTTTTGATAGGGTCTCACTCTGTTGCCTAGGCTGGAATGCAGTGGCATGATCTTGGCTCACTGCAGCCTCTACCTCCCAGGTTCCAGCGATTCTCCTGCCTCAGCCTCCTGAGTAGCTGGGATTACAAGTGTGTGCCACGACACCTGGCTAATTTCTGTATTTTTAATAGAGACAGGGTTTCACCATGTTGGCCAGACTGGTCTCAAACTCCTGACCTCAGGTGATCCACCCACCTCAGCCTCCCAAAAGGCTGGGATTACAGGCGTGAGCCACCATGCCCTGCCAGTTCAGGGTAATTTTCTTCTATTATTAATCTAATTGTTTCCTCACACCCATTATTGCTTACCCTCCTTTCTGAACTCCTATTACATCTCATGTTAGGGTCTTCCAAATCCAACTTTTAATTCTTTATCTTTCCTTAAGGATTTCTTTTTCCTTTCTTTTCCTCCTGTGTGGATATTTCTCATTTATCACTGTTTTTATCTAAGCAGTGACTATCATCTTACTCCATCTACACCTCTAATATTATCTTCAGGAAATCATTCTTCTTGGTTTCAGAAAGTCCTGTGTAGGTATGTGCTTCTCTGTTCTTTTTTCTTTAAAGTGTGTATTCTTTCAGTGCCTTTATTTTTCGTAAGTATTGGCACTGTTTGAGTTTTTCTCTGGTTGCTGGAACCCAGGGACATGTGTTTGTTATTGCTGCTTTGACACATCAGATAAGGGTGTTACCTATCAACTGCACCAAGTTCCAAGTCAAAGCACATTCTGCCTCTGTAGAGCAGTAGCTGGGCTGCCAGCGCTTTCTGTTTCTTTCAGGGTGGTGGGGACATTTACTTCCTATATTTTCTCTCATTTAAATAGAAGGCATCAGCCCCTTTACTTAAGCTTTTTCTTGACTGCTGGGATCCAGCAAGAGAGGAGAGACTCAGGTCTCTGGAGATTTGCAGGTCTCTAAGGGTTGCACTTCCCAGGATGGGTCCTTTCTGGTCCTTGCCCTGAATGCTCTGTTCCTGTTCTTCATACTGAATTCATACATGGCCTGGTCTGTGGGGATGATGGTCCTGAATTTGCTTGGCCAGTAGTAACTCCCACAGAGCCTACGACCTCACCTGGACCCAGATATTTATCAACACCTAAAGCTGGTTAGATCAGGAGAGGTCAAAAGACTGGAGCTGAGAGTGTAGAGAAGGTAGAAAATAAGGAAAGAGTACAGGCTGTTTTCTTCCCAGAAGTCCAAGTGTTTCTCAAGGTTGGTTTGATCCTCATCTAAGTCAGAACCACAGGGGGGCCTTGTTAACCAGGAAGGCCCATTAGGATAGTGCTTAGGAGTGTACATTTGTTCAGCCAAGCTCCTTGGGTCACTTTGATGCACATTAAATTTTAAGAGATTATTATTAGAGAGAGTGATTCCATTTATGAACTTCCTTGGGAATCATAGGTAGTAATTTTCAATTTCTAGAGTCTGGTAAGGACAGATGTCAAATGCTTCTAACATAGAAGTTTACTTTAAAATATAGCCAGGAGTTTGAAGGCAACAAAGGAGGGATAGTTTAGGAAAAAGCATTTGAATTTTGTGGTGACAAAGATACTTTTAAAGAAGCTTGTATTCCTTAATTTGTTAGAAACCTGAAGGCTGTTTATACAGAGGTCACACTGCCTACCTATGAGACATAACTTTGTTGTAAATTTCAGCATGTTCCATCATTGTGTGTTTCTGGCCATTGCTGTAGGGAATTATATTAGAACAGTTGTAAGCCATACGATTATTTTAAAATCTTTATTAAATTTTATGCAGTGGGGAAGATAGTATTTTTCTATAAATATTTCTGGGTTTGGATGCTACAGAGGTGTTTGCATTTTAAGTAGTTCTGAAAACAAAGCCCTCTTCATCAGAAATATAATACCAATTTGATGTAATAAGCTGGAATTTTTTTAAATTAAATTTTGTTGTTGTTTGAATGGTAGGAGTTCAGAAAAGTCCAGATTTAGGAAAGTAAAATAATTGGATAGAGATTAAGGATGAGGCCAGTGAATTCAGTGCATTGTTAACATACCACAACTTGTCCAACACATCATTTATGAGACTCTACTGAGTTCCAACACCTGTCCTAAGCATTGTGCCCTTCCCTCAAGGATTGCTTTGTTCCAGTTATGAGACCAAGGTAATCCTCCAGTTAAACTCCAATGAAGATAGGTACTAGGGCTACCAGGCAGGACAAATGGAGCAGAGGAGGCAGGAAGGAAGGACTTATTGTGGAACTGGTGTTCCAGCCAAGGTTTCTAGGCCGGGCTGGAGATGGCTTCCAATCAAGTGTTCAGGATGCTGGGGATACCAGCTCAGAGGGATCAGCACTCTCAAAAGCAGATCTGCTTAATCAAACAGTGATTCTCCTGGGCTGGACTGGGCTGTGCTGGCTAGCCTGGGCTGGGTGCTATGTTCAGGAAGAAATATTGAACAACAGGCCCTAAGACTGTAGAGACATTCAAATAGTATTTCAAGACACATGGGTCACAAGAGGTCATTGATAAATTTTGAGCAAAGAAAATGTCAGATTGGTATATTAGAGAGCTCACTAAAGGAATTAGAGAAATTGGGAGTCTGTAAAGTTCCCATCTATGTGTAGGGTCACATTGAACAGTAGCCTAATGAGAAGTTTCTTCTCATTCTGAGCTTACGCTTGTTGTGCAGGACAGGGTTGGAAATTCCTACATTTCCAACTAAGACCTTTCTACATTTTAATGCTAGTAGCAATTCAGAAAAAATTTGGGAGTCAGTTATTTTATGTCTGTGAACAAAAAAATCAATTAGAGAAATCAGTGGTTGAGGATTAGATTACTCTGTGGTTACTTACATTTCTTCTCTCTTTTTTTGTATTTTCTGTTTTAAAGCTTTTTTATTGATCATAATGTACATATTTATGGGGTACATGTGACATTTTGATACATGCATATGATATATAATAACCAAAGCAGGGTATTTAGGTATTTATCACCTCAAATATTTATGATTTCTTACTTTTGGAACATTTCAAATCTTCTAGCTGTTTTGAAAATAGGATGAATTGTTGTTAAACACAGTCACCCTACTGTGCTACTGAACACTAGAACCTACTTTTCCTAATTGTGTGCTTGTACCCATTAGCCAACCTCTCTCCCTTTCTTATTCTTCCTAGCCTCTGGTGCTTGCATTTCTTCAGTGTAGCTAATGTTTTAAGTTCTTTAAAACTAATCACTTATGTACGTTTGTTAATTTATATAGTAATTCTTACCAAAAAGAATTGAGGTCACTATGTATGTCTATATAATCTATAATGCTGCTTATACATCTTTTTTTCTATTTTGTTTTTGAGACAAGTGTTTGCAAACATGCTTACTGAAAAACTATTTTATAAATAACACAATGTAAGTTATGAAAAGTAATAAATCTATATTTTTTCTAAATACTAATTTAGAATTTTAATTAATTAAATGAACTCATTCTCATTCAATCCAATTTAGAAAATCTTAAAATGTCTTTTTCTCTACATTTGCTCAAGATTTTCTTACAATTGAGGTATAAAATTTAATGCTGAGTTTGTTTCTATAACTCCCCACAGTGACATGAATAGTGTTTTATTGCTGGTGGTAACTTCAGTAAGGAAATCATTCAGTATTGGTTTTTGGCTTTCAGTAATGCTGCCTGAACTACTAATAGACTTCTGAGACGTGTGCCAGTAAAATAAATATAATTTAATATGTACTGAAAGCACACATAGGATGCTATGTTGAAAACCTCTTGTTAAGAAAATGTAGTTCAATATAGCTCACATATAGAAACCAAACGATATAAATATAAGAAATTGTTTTATTTCAGGACTATGTAATATTCAGACCAAACTGGAACTCCAACTTTAAGAGTATAGTTTTACAGATTTTAATATATTAACACAATATGGTATTATGCAGCCTTTAAAATTTGTTTTTAAAAATGATGCAAATATGTGAAAAATGGTTGTGTTATAATATTAACTGAAAATGTTGAGGAAAATAATGTACTGTGAATGCAAGCATATAAGAATGCATATCTGATGGCAAAACTATGCTTTTAATAAAATTTCCAATTTATTAAAAACAGTGGAAAATTAGCTTTATCTCACTTACTAGGAATCATTAGATGGATCAGCCTGACTAGAGCACAATGTGAGGTCAGCAGCTGGTTCTACGTTCTCTTTTGGGAGCCACTAATAATCCCACTTTGTTTTCTTTGTCTCAAAATGAACAGCAGCAGTGGGGGCGATGACTTGGACCTCACCCACGTGCTTCTGCAGAAGTTTAGAGATCAAGATCTGCCCTGTACAGATTTAAACCCAGACCGGTAAGTGTCAGGTGCTCTCTGCAAAAGTGAACACTCCCAACTGGTAACATTACAGCCTGGGAGGATCGTTT
Source organism: Alouatta palliata (assembly GCA_004027835.1). Classification (NCBI taxonomy): domain Eukaryota; kingdom Metazoa; phylum Chordata; class Mammalia; order Primates; family Atelidae; genus Alouatta; species Alouatta palliata. Next base: position 37,089 of record PVKV010021095.1, read on the forward strand.
TTCTCCATGATTGGTTATTTCATGTCTCAAATTTACATTATAAAAAATGAAAATTAGCCTAACGAGTAGGTTTTTACTGAACAGGCCTTATTGATATCCCCATCTAAAATGACCCAAATAAGCTACGTAATTACCCCTTTCTCCCTTCATACATGCATGCTTTGTATTATTGCAAGATAAATTAATAACTAATAGCATTTAATTTGTTTAATAAAACCCAAAGCTCAAAAGAATGAAGTAGCAATTAGATCTGACTTAGGTATTAGCCGTTATTTACTTTAGAGAATACTTACATATATCAAAAAATTAATTATAATTTTTTTAACTTAAAAGACTTAAAGGTCAGTACTATACATCAATATGGGGTGAATTACTTTGAAAATTATATTTCTGGTATTTAAACATGGTTATTGTGATGACCTTTCTATGAAACCTGGATAGGGGATGCTTTTCTTTGTAAACACTTATTTCCCTCCTATTTTGCTCAATTGTTATGTATTGAAGATCTACTACAAATAAAATGCTGCTGTAGGAACCAAGATTAATGAGGAATATGGCCCTGATCTCAAGGATTTTATAATTCTGGGTAGAGCAAATGAGGCAAGTGATAAAAACCGTAATGATATATTCAGTGCCAGAAGTGTATGTTTTTAAGTAGTAAATATTAAAATCTAACAATAATACAATATTGGCAATATGTTTTCTAATTTGTGATGACATATTTTGTCCATTAGTCATATTGGTAATTAGTGTGAGACTGAAAAACTATTAATGTTCTCAGTAAGGAAGAATTAGTAGATAATTAATTATGTTGCTTCACTCTAGTCTTCTCTTGCAAAACAAAGTAATTTATTTAACTGAGGCTTCAGTGGTAATATTTTTATTTTTCTTCTCTCTGATGAAACACACATTGTGTAAAATACATCTATGTTTGAAAAGTTCAAATGTAACCTAAGGCCCCATGGGGTCCAGCCCTGGCCCAGGATGGCATCAAAGAAGAACCAGTTAGCCAAAAAAAAGTTATTTTATGCTCACTCATAGACGGGTGTTGAACAATGAGAACACATGGACACAGGGAGGGGAGCATCTCACACTGGGGTCTGTTGGGGGGAAAAAGGGGAGGGACAGCAGGGGGTGGGGAGTTGGGGAGGGATAGCATGGGGAGAAATACCAGATATAGGTGATGGGGAGGAAGGCAGCAAATCACACTGCCATGTGTGTTCCTATGT
>PVKV010021096.1:0-38314 GCA_004027835.1 Alouatta palliata
GAGGGGAGGGGAAGGGAGGAGAAGGGGAGGAGAAGGGGGTGGCCGGCACCTGTAATCCCAGCTACTAGGAGACTAAGGCAGGACAATCGCTTGAACCTGGGAGGCAGAGGTTGCAGCGGAGCCGAGATCGCGCTACTGCACTCTAGACTGGCGACAGAGTGAGACTCCGTCTAAAAAAAAGCCTCATTACTCAAAGTTATTAAAGCAAATGTTACCTTTTGCCTTTAGTGTCTACCATTTTCCTGGTAACATTCCAAAGCAACCTTGCTTGCTGGATAATTTATTCTCTACTTGTTATACGAACGGCTTCCCTGTGACTCCTCGAGCTGCTGAAATCCTGCGCTCACCAAATCGTGCACTTGCGCTGCTGCTCTGCCCTGCGCTGCCCTCTAGCGTCACAAGTGTGTCAGAGCAGCGGCTCCCCGGCCTTCGGCAGCAAGGCACTGCCAGCATTCAATCCTCCAGCTCTCACCATTTCTCCGCCTCGAGTTTCCTGTTTCTTGCTAGCATTCTCCCTCGCTTCGGCCTCTTGAGCAGAAGAGGATCAACTTGAACGGTCAGCAGCTTTCTTGAATCTGTTTGAGTCAAAGTGCCCCCGAAATAGAGAAAATCTTGCTGTATACAGTACACCAGTTTGGACCAACTGTTTCAGAATGCAGCCCTTTGACGTTAGCCTCCCATTCAGCACTCTTGGCGAGCTGAAAAAAGATGTGGCTGGGCCAGATTCACCACCATCACCGCCACCTCCTACCACATCTTTCTCCACCCTCCTATCACACTCCCGGGTTCAAGCGATTCTTCTGCCTCCGCCTCCTGAGTGGCTGACACTACAGGGATGCACCACCATGCCCAGCTAATTTTTGTAATTACTTTAGTAGAGACGGGGTTTCACCATGTTGGCCAGGCTGGTCTCGAACTTCTGGCCTCAGGTGATCCACCCGCCTTGTCCTCGCAGGTATGAACCACCACACCCGGCCCTTGTCCATACTCCAAGATGAAGACTTCCAAACTGCTAACCGTCAGCACGCGTCCTTTATAAGAAAGCACAGAAGGGGACACCATCAAGAGTCCAGAATGAAGCCTAGAGGGAGCTTCAGGAGCCGGTAACTCTGTCTCTGTTATTCAGAGATGAGGCTGGGACTCTCAAGGAAGGGCAGAAGGGCACCCAGAGGATTCTGAAGGGAGAGACCAAAGGAGGGCCTTTCCAATGCCTATCTGGGGGGGGGGGGGACCTTTAAAAATTATAAGGTGACTCATCAAAAAAGTAAAAATGAACAACTTGTAACATTATCTACCCTTTTCTATTTTCATATTGTTTTCTTTGTGATAACAGATTTTACCTGCAAACTATTTCAGGTGTTGAAGTGCAAGTTAAAAAGTTGCATAAGGCCAGGTGTGGTAGCCCACGCTGGTAATCACAGCACTCTGGGAGGCTGAGGCGGGTGGATCACCTGAGGTCAGGAGTTCAAGACTAGCCTGGACAACATGGTGACATCCTGTCTCTACTAAAAATACAAAAGTTAGCCTTGGTGAGGTGGGCCTGCCAGCTCAGCTACTATGGAGGGAGGCCGAAGTGGGAGAATCACTTCAACCCAGGAAGTGGAGGTTGCAGTGAGCCAAGATCATGCCACCACACTCCAGCCTGAGTGACAGAGCAAGACTCCATCTCAAAACAAACAAAACAAAACTGAGATGTAGACTGTAATCTAAAAAAAAAAAAGTTACATAAAAGTAAAGTAGAAGGTTCAATTCTTTCCTGGTGCTAAAAGAAAATGATGTTGTCCACGTCCCTAACTGGCATCTCCTGTTTCCCCTGTGAAATATCGTCAGCTTATAACTCAGTAGGCCTCAACCCTCAATGCACTGTAAAATAACCTAGAGAGTTTCCCAACACTGAAACAGGGCAGGGAGGTAGAGAGAGAGCTGAACATCAGTATTTTTTAGAAGTTCCCTGATTGATGTGAAAGTGTAGCATGAATTGAGAACCATATTAACGTTCATTATTCCAGGTACATTTGGTGGCATGTCGGAGAAATGGGGACATTTCAACATGATTACTGTGAGGAGACCACCCTCACATAGCAGCCAACAGTTCTATCATTCCAGTCTGGTCCGTGGCATTCCCGGGTGTCACTCTGCTTACACAATAAAAATGATATTCAAATGGGTTCATTTCAGGTTAATGAGGTTATGTTGTTTTCTTCCTAAGTTGTTTTTACCCCAAACCTTCTGAAAACTAGAAGTTTGTGGTTAAAAGACTACAGGTTTTAGTACTAGCTATTGTCTTTTTTTCTTTTATTTTGCATTTGGATATTATTTTTCTCTGTTATATATTATTATGTTGAAAACACTTTCTTAAAAAATAAACAAAAATCCCTCTTTTTGTCTCTCTCCAGTAACATCTGATTTGGCCTTTGAGTCTCCAGCACTCTCAGCCATCCCATCTGCTCACCCTACCTGAAATCCCAATTCCCCACCTTTGAGCTAATATTGCATTTGGGACATTATAGTCTCTTGATTAATTCACTTGTGTGTCTCCCCATCTACACCATAAGCATAGAGAGGAAAATAACAAAGAAATACTTGGGTTTATATCCCCAGTGCTCAGCACAGTCTCTGGCACATGGAAAGGGCTGAAATATTTTAATAAATCAATGTTATCAAAGTTATGAAACTTCAGATTTCACTGGAAGAGTCTCTTCTTCCAGTGAAATCCTGTTTCAGTGCAATTTACATAGTGCTTGCCTGCCCTCTCACCGCTCTGCGCCTGACCTGTAGAAGGCTAAAGTGCTGGGGTGGAGATGCTTTTAACTCTGAAGGTCTCTTCGGCTTTCAGCCCATCCTGCGAGGGAACTTTCAATTTCCCCTTGGGAGACAGCGTCTGAAAACGGAAGTGGTCTGCTCTGCCCTCTAGCGGTGGCCCTGTTGCAGAACACTGTTAAAGATTGTCTTTGGGAAGTGCTATCGGAATGCGAGTCTGTATAATGAACTGTATATTATCCAGTTATTATTTCAGCTTTCCGCTACTGTTTTCTATAAGGGAGTTCTTTGCTCAAGGGTCTGTAGTCACATTCAGCAGGAACACCTCCCCAGAAGGAGGTTTGTGTGTTTAAGAACGGAGTCCTCAGCACTAGAAATTTCGGAGGGGTTCCTGGCAGCATCCCATAGGCCACTTGAAATGTGTTTTATCTTTTATACCCTAGATCAAGGGTGCCCAGTCTTTTGGCTTCCCTGGGACACATTGGAAGAAGAGTTGTTTTGGGCTACACATAAAATACACCTTTGGGAGGCCGAGGCGGGTGGATCACGAGGTGAAGAGATCTAGACCATCCTGGCCACCACGGTGAAACCCCATCTCTACTAAAAATACAAAAATTAGCTGGGCGTGGTGGCGTGCGCCTGTAGTCCCAGCTGCTCGGGAGGCTGAGGCAGGAGAATTGCTTGAACCCGGGAGGCAGAGGTTGCAGTGAGCCGAGATCACGCCACTGCACTCCAGCCTGGCACCTGGAGACAGAGCAAGACTCTGTTCCAAAAAAAAAAAAAAATATATATATATATATATGCTACATTACACTAGTGATAGCTGATGAGCTAAAAAAAAAAAAAAATTCTCATAATGTTTTAAGAAAGTTTAAGAATTTGTGTTGGGCTGCATTCAAAGCTGTCCTGGTCCACGTGTGGCCTGAAGGCCGGGGGTTGGACAAGCTTCCTCTAGATATTTTTCCTTATGGTACTGGGGCATTTGGGGAGATCAGGGCTGAGTAAGGCTCTAGGCATTATGGTCTCTCAGGATTAATATTCAAATAAAATTCTACGATAACGACCCAATGTGGCCCAATACACCTGATCCACAGTACATCCTCAGATATTTTATCAACCCTCCTTGACTTAAAGAAAACATTTTTGTTTCTGAGTTTTATTGTGGTTGATAGTGGTGGTGTAGCAATTTGCCTATTTGTTTGCTGGGTTTTTTAATCGGTCATGACGATAGAAAACTGTTAGGGCTTAGGGGAAGAAACGACAATTTAATCTGAAACGTCATGAAACCAGCAACTGCAGGGAACCTACCATATAAAATCTGTTGACAAAATAAAAGGATATTCGGGTTCTGATCTGACAACTTTTTTTTTTTTTTGATAGGGGCTATGCGATGCAGAAGGTAAGAGAAAGTAAAGTGTGTAATGTCTTAAAAAAGATTATTCCCATTGCCTGTGTACAGCACTGTTTCCTGTGGAATGCATTTTTGCTGGCAAACTGCAGACACTTTCTCCAAATTGCAGACACATTTTGGGTCCCAAGGATGAGCATAGCTCACAAAGCAATTTGTAGTCATGGTTTCTTTTACAAAATGATGATGCTTAAGACCATCTTGTAATTAGGTCAAAGGAAAACAGTGTTTATTCTGTGAGCTGAGGATAGGCGGCAAGTCTGAGTTCTAATTAACACAGTGGTTAATTTACTAATGCCAAGTGTCTGTTGTTAATGAAGACATGAAAGCAGTCCCACAGGTAACATTTTGGAAAGCGCTTCTTTACAACAGCAGTTCACTTGGGCAAACAACGATGGCAATCCACACCCTAATCTGGTCTGATGAAATGCATAACTATATTCTGGATTCTTCTCACCTCAAACACACTTGGGAGAAAATAAAGATTTTCCTAATAAATGTGTACAGTAAGGTCTTTGGAAATATGCAAGTATTCACAGATACAAGTATTAAACCATGCACTTTGAGCCAGGATGAATAGCAGCAAGACTTAAGAGAGAAAGCTCTTAAATGCTAGATCACAATGGACTTCATCAGAGCTCTGGAGAGCTAGAGTCAGAACAGGCAGAAGCAGGAACTCTTGCTCCACATTACGCTTTCCTTTTGCAGCATTAAGACTTTGGCTGAAATGCGAATGATGAAAACAATCTCCTTGGGAACCTGTAGGTTTCCACCTTGTCCCAGGCCTGGGGAAATTAAAATGTTATGACAGTTATGAAGTCCCTTTCTGGTAAAGCTCCATGATCCTGTGAAAAGTGTCAAAGGAGATGAAAGAGAACAGAGAACTTCACCTTGTACCTCCAAGTTGAAGGCTGAAGTAGAAAATTTAGTCACTCTCGTGTGGCAGAAATGTTACATATTCTTGTTGCCAAAATTCCTCAGTCCACTCCTGAAAACACATTAAACACAGTCTCTCTCTCTCTAACTTCTTTTAGACTTTCTGCAGAGTATGTTTTCTTTCTGATGTTTCTTTATATGGGAGACAGGTAAAGGAGAGAATGGATTGTTTAAGTGGATGAAACAGGTTGCATTTAAGAATTTTAGGCCAGGTGTGGTGGCTCATGCCTGTAATCCCAGCACTTTGGGAGGCCGAGGTGGGCAATGGCCTGAGGTCAGGAGTTCGAGACCAGCCTGGCTAACACATGGTGAAACCCTGTCTCTACTAAAAATACAAAAAAATTAGCTAGCACCTGTAATCCCAGCTACTCGGGAGGGTGAGGTGGGAGAATTGCTTGAACCAGGAGGCGGAGGTTGCAATGAGCTGAGATTGTGCCATTGTACTGCAGCCTGGGTGATAAGAGTGAAATTTGTCTCAAAAAAAGAATTTTAATCCTCTTGCTAAAGGCATATGCCTAGATGTCACATGGCTCTGACATCAGTAAGTTTATTATTTAACATTTAAAAAAATACATATATATTTTTAAAAATAGAGATGGGGCCTCGTGATGTTTCCCAGGCTGGCCTTGGACTCCTGGGTGATTCTCCTGTCTTAGCTTCCCAAAGTTCTGGGATTACAGATGTGAACTGCTGTGACTGCATGATTAGTAAATTTAGACATGAACCCAAACTAAACCGCCCTCAGCTCCTACCTTTCCCTCCTGTCCAGAGCTGCATGCCTCATTCCTTATCTCCCTTTACCAGGATCTGTTACCTTTCTACTCTCGTAGGAAAGCTTTCTTCAGCATAATTTTCCTTCTCTATCTGCTTCTCTTGGCTTTATAATTAATGAGAAAGAGTTGGAGAAAATATCACATGGATCACGTAGCTTTGCATTTCAGAGACTGTAATGCAGTCACCTGGTGCTAGTCAAAGAATCTCAGAAGAGCCATTTCTTCCCTAGTTTTCAATCTTGCTGTGAGATAAGGGAAGGTCAAATGTGGTTTCCATTTTAAAAATATGGGTTACTGAGGCTGAAAATCTGAACAAAGCCAGCCCCAAGCATTTGCTATCTTCACCATTTTGCTTCTCTACTCTCCCTCCAATTTCTTTCCTTGCTCTTTCAATGCAGAATCTTCCATGAGCAAGTTCTCAGCCAGCTCTCAGCCCTTCCACCTTCCACCCCTTCAGCAGATCACCAGTCCTGAGGCATACTGTATTGCAACAAGGGATATTTGAAGGTTTTAATTCCTAGCAGTGATAAACTGGTGGGTGAGGGCCTTCTCAGTTCCCTAGGATCATGCCCCAGTAGAGATTACTTTGAAGTGAATGTGGTCAAGTTTTCCCTGGAAAAGGCAGTCATTCCAAAAACCTGTTCTGGGACTTGGCTCTATCACCAGCACAACCTGCAAAGTGAGGATTTTCTTTCTTTGTTTTTTTTTTTTAACAGAAGACTGACAATGGTTACGGGTATGAAATTTATTTCTTTTCATTTGCTTTTCATCTCAGAGCAGTTTCTTTTTGCTTTAATCAAGCAGCTACTGTGTTCATAAAATACAACTTTTTTTAATATACTTTTTTTTTTTTTTCAGATTGGTTCAAAGGAAAGAACAAACCGGGGAGAGCAAAAATCTAAGTCCCTTTTTTTTATCTGCCACCTGATAGCTGTGTGACTTTGAGCAAATCATATCTATTCCTTCTTCCAACATGAGAGTGCCTGGTATATGCCAGGCACTGGGATGCAATGTGGAGGCAGGCACAGCAAATTGACCCAAGTAATTGGCCGTGACAATTGCTCTAAAGGTTTGGCTAAGATACCCAAGAGCAGAGAGGAGAAAACCTCTAAGTCAGCTTGGAGGAAGGGGAGGATCTTTCATGAAACAGGTAGAAGAATGTCGGGTCTGGTGCTGTGAAATACTTTGTCAACTGCCCTAGACCACAGCGCTTTTTAAGAGCACTTTACTGGTTTGAAAATTATAGCTCATTTCTCTTAGTGGTGGTACTTACAGTTTGATCATACACATGTGACTTTCAAAGTCTAAAGTTAACAAATATTTCTATCTACCTTCCAAAGAACAGACAGACTTTAGAACACTCTAAGCCAGTAATCTCTTCCATTTTATCTTAATTCCATCCTATTGCATAACCACAAAATCAATCACTATCATGACGTTGCTTCTTATAATCAAGATCCATTTTGATTTATTTATGTTTTACTAGTTTCCTTGCCTACTATACCATTCTGCATCTCACTCCTTCCTTCTGAGTTCAGCTTTGTTCTTTCTGAATTACACCCACGAGTAGGGTCCTTTAGGGGTGCACTCTCTATTATTATTATTATTTTAATGATGGTTTAGTTGGACGTAGAACTTTAGTTTGATAACTGTCTTCTCTCGGCATCTCGAAGATATTAGTACACTTACAGTGTTGCTTATACCAATGTAATTACTGTTCATTTTTTGGCTGACTTTTGCTGATTAAGATCTATGTCTTTGACATTTTGTTGTTTCACTGCAGTGTCTTTAGGAATGAACTTATTTTTACTTTTCTTGACCAGGACTTCTTAAACTTTGTGAACCTCACCATTTATGTTTCAAAAATTTTAGAAAATTCTTAGTTGTTGCATCTTCAAATTTTGCCTCTTCCCCATTTTTTTCCATGTTTTCTTTCTGGAACTTCTATTGCATATCTTTTCATTTTATCCTCAACAGCTCTTTCTCTTTTTTCATCTCAATCTCTTTGGAATTCATGCTCAGAGCTATCTTCCGGTGTGCTAATGCTTATTCCAGTCGCATATTCCAGCTAATGCTACTTCAGCTAAGGTTATCTTCCAGCTTCCACTGGCTGGAATGCTATTCCAGCTAATGATATCTTCCAGTTCTCTCTGCTCTTTCTAGTGTGTCTGTTACGTTTTCAGCTTCAATTAATGTACTTTTCATTTCTAAGCACTGTATTTGTTTATTCTGTCAATTTTGCAGTTGTGTTTTTCTCCCTTTTTATCATCTTACGTCTTTAATCATTCTAAAGATACCTGTTTTATTGCCTATGTCTGACTCACCGGAAATTCCTATGCATCCAGTCATGCTGTTTGTGGTATCTGCTGCCTCTTGCTCCTGGTAGCTTGAATGTTTCATAAATATAGATTGCGAATTTATCAACAGTGAGCCTTTATCTGTGAGGATCCTGTGAGGCCTGGATTGAAGGCGTGATCCTGCAGCAAAGTTTTACATCTGCCTCTGTCGAATGCTCCATGGGTAGGAAACCAGGCTTCATTTTTACATGAATTGTTTGATGGAGAGTTCTTGAGCTATAAAAGACAAGCCCTGAATCCATGTGGGGGCAGGTCTTGATAAAGGACTCTCAGGGGAGACTTTCTTTTTCCTCTCTCAGAACCCAGACTGAAATAAACAAACTACCTTGTCATCTCCCTGTCAGTGGGTGGATTTATTTTAAGGACCTCTCAATTACTGAAAATAGAGTCCTTCAAGAGTCCACTACTGGCGTCTCAGTTCCAACTCCCTACCTTATATATGCCTGGAGCCAGGACCACATCTGCCATCTCCATGCATGTACTGGCTCTGAGCTAGTGCAATGGCGCCCCCTTCCGGTCTCCCACTTCCCTCCCAGGACAGCCACATGCTTCCTGCCTCTGTGCTGCTCTGGTTTTCAGTGATCTTTTCAGTTTTAGCTCCGAACATTTCTCGTACTATCTTACAAACTCAGCTATGCTTTTAAAAGTATGTTTGGTATAATTTTTCCAGCATTTCTAGATGTTTTATAATGGGAGGCTCTACATTTTTCTATATTGTTAGAAATGTATACCCCTAGACATACTTTTACAAATAGATCCCAAAGAAGTTTATAACTTGGCTAAATCATCTTGTTATGGGAAAAGGTGGCTGTCATAGCTGGCTGACATACTAAAGAGGATTAGCCTTGGTGAACACACTACTAACTCAAAAAATTGTAACAGGGTGCTTGAGAGAATACGGGACAATCGTAATGCCTTTTGAGGGAACAGATAATCAAGCAGAATATGGTAAACTGAAGGAATCCTGGAGGTTCATTCATTCATTCATTCATTCATCAGTTACCTGATGCAAGCCTATAACCCAGAAACTGCTGGATATGCAGTTCCTTCTCATAAAGTTCACCTTCTGCAACACACGGTGAATAATAGATGATTAAGTAACATAGTTACAGATGGTGATAAAAGCTGCACATTTACAAGAGGAAGACTGGGAGGCATCAGCCTCCATGAAGAAGTAACAGTTGAGCTGAACCCTAAACAATGAGAAGGAGTGAGCCATGAGAAGAGTAGGAAGCAGCACCTAGAAAGGAAGGCAATGTGATTCAGACGGCGGGCGGAGAGCACAGGAAACCCAAGTGAGAAACCAGAGCAGACAGAGGGTCTTGCGAACACAGAAACCAACTTAGCCAGAGTTGGCCCTGGCTGGGGCTCTGCGTATACCTCTCTATTTTCCAGTCCCCAACCCCTCACATACCACTAATGCCCTTGAATAGGACAGCTGTCCTATTCAGCCTTGTCTTCAAGCAAGCTGTTATCTACCACATCAAATACTTCCAAGTGCCCACATGAGCCATAAGAAGACCTAGAACACCTGCTTCTGGGGTATTTTGGATCTCTTGCTCCAAATCCGTAGAGCCTCTGCAATTAATGAGATTATCCAGGAGTTCTTGCACCTGTTGTTTTTATGTAATCCTGTCTGTGCTCACTCGAATAACTACTAATTATGTTCTGGCATAATAAACAAAAATTTGCTGTTATGGTTTTAGAAAACAAAGCAAATGCTTGAAATTTAAAAAGTGTTTTTTATTAGAAAAATCCCTATATTAAATTGTCGAATTTTCATATATTTTTGTTACATAGAGAGCTAGCTATACAGCTCTGCTCAAGTTAACAAGTATATATACATGTATGTATACATATATGCATTTATGAGTCTTAAAAGAAGAAAAACAATTTTATTGTATTCCTTCTCTTTTAATATTACTGATGAGTAACTGCATCCTCTCAATAGTTTGAAAACTATTGTTTACTTAATTTCACTTTATTTTCATAATAATTATGGGAGGTTAATACTATTATTTCCTTTCTTTGCCAGAAAAGAAAATTAGACAGACGTGGTGGTGCATGCCTCTAGTCCCAGCTACTTGGGAGACCGAGGCAGGAGAATTGTTTGAATCCACGAGGCGGAGGTTGCAGTGAGCTGAGATCACGCCACTGCACTCCAGCCTGGGTGACAGAGTGAGATTCTGTCTCAAAAAAAAAAAGTGCATGGTAAGAGTTAAATGTTCATCTCTGTTTTAAGTGAATAACAGCAACATTTGCATCTTAATTTGTATAAATTGAGTATTTTAAATAGCTATGTAATTTCCTACCATTATTAGTAGGAAAGCTGTTGTGCATGTTTTCTTTTAAAATAAACATGCATTGACCAAAATTCATTACCAAATACAATATCAAAATCAACATTTCAGTTTTTAAACTTAGATATGATTTTATTTTCTTTACCTTATTGTTTTGAAGGCCTTTCTATAGGAAGCCAGTGTCTTATGAATTCTAGGATGAGATATATTTCTGAGACATTAATCACATTCGATGGAGTTATTTTCATTAATCCTTTGTATAGCAACTGAAAATAGACCTAGAAATGAGTATTGAAAACATAAAGCTCAGACATGAGAAGTATTCAGTAGGAGGAGAGTCCTGGCATAGTTGTGTTTTCCCAGGGCACTGTCTTAATTTAATCTTAGTACCACAAATGGAGTGGCTCTTTGAAACATTAGGATTTGTCAAGTGACTTTTCTCAGTAATGGTGTTGCCTCTGCCCATCTGTCAAACTCTTTTCAATACACATTTAAAGGCAAGTCAGAACACAAACCCAGAACTGAAAAGTATTCTGATATATGTACATTGCATTTCGGGTATCGTTTTACTTGCTCTAGTTAAGTCTCTTTAGTTCCTAATGATAACATACTCAGCCCATGCTAGCTGCCTACAAAACACATCAATCAGGAAAATAAACTGTTATAGAGTAACACATATATGACTTCTAACCATCTCAATCAATCCATCCTTCAAAATTCCAGCCATTGCTACATTGCTACTTGATTGTACAAAATTTTGTGACAGGTTGTACAGCAAGTGATTTATATGTAACGTTCATCAAACCTTTACTGAACAAAAAGGGGGGCTAATCAAGGTACCCAGTGAATCTGCTACCTTGATTAGCACCCCCCTTTTTATAACAGATAAGGAAACAGAGGTGTACAGAAGTTAACTACCTTACCAAAGGCCATACAGTCAGGAAGTAATGGGGTAGGATTTGAACCCAGGGAGTTTCACCCCAGGGCCTGAGTGTTTAGCCACGAATAAATGGAATGTTGCTTGCAGGTTACGTGCAAAGCATTATGCTGGACAGGCCCTCAGGAATCTCATGTTCTAGTCAGGAGGTAAGTCACGAGTCTAGGAGGAGGAGGCAGGATGACCCTTTATTTTGGGATTCAACTTACTTTCCTTACCTAATCGCCTACCACCTACCATTTTCCTACTTGAACTCTGGACTCATTGTGAGGTGTCTAGAGAAACTCTCACCTTCACAGCTCCATGCATTTGTTTACTTGATGATAATATGTTCTTCTCTATCCCCCACACAAATCCATTTTTCTCTAGGTGAATCCTAACCATGCTTCATGGAGCTTTTCTTTCACTTGAACTCATAACATTTCTTTCCTTCTTTTTTAGTGACCATATATGTTAGCTATTATTTCATGTGCTTTACATCTATCTCTGATCCAAACCTCAAAGTTACCTAGAGGAGTATACTAGGGAGAAAGAATGGAAAATGCAGAGGCCTTGAGGCAGGAGTGTACTAAGCATGTACCAAACCAAAGGGAGGCCGGCAGCATCTAAGAGATATTTTCTAGCTCCCACAGGGCAAAAATGAGCTATGTGGGTGCTCAAGGCCAGTAATCTGTCCATTTCTCTAAGCTGTCTTTGATGACTCTACACACAGGCTTGCCTAGTGGAGTGGCTGTCTTAGTCCATTTGGGCTGCTGTAACAATGTACTAAAATCTAGGTGGCTTATAAACAACAGAAATTTCTTTCTTATAGTTCTAGAGAATGGGAAGTCAATGACCAAGGGCTCAACCAGTTTGGTGTCTGGTGAGGGCTCACTTTCTGGTTCATGAATGGGACCTTCTCACTGTGTGCTCACATTGCAGAAAGGGAAAGGCAGCTGTCAGGAGTCTCTTTTATAAGAGCATTAATCCCATTCATGAGGGCAGAGCCCTCATCACTTTCCAAAGTCCCTACATCCTAATGCAGTTATCTTGGGGGTTAGGATTTCAACATATAAATTTTGGGATGTCAGAAACACTCAGACCATAGCAATGCTTCTTTGGAATCCTAGCACTCTAGTTTTTCAATATCATGTGTAACCCAAACTGGGTGCAGCTATCATCTAGAAACAAATCCTTGAAATATATAAAACAATATTTTCAGAACTAAAAGGAGAAATAGACAAATCCATAATCATGAGGGGAGATTTTGGCACTCCTCTTTCAGTAAAGACTATAAATAGAATAAACAGACCAAAAAACAGTAAAAATGTAAGGATTTGAAGAACATGATTAACAAACTTGATCTAATTGATATATACATGTTGAAAACTAATACCCAACAACAGCAGACTAGAATTTTTTTTCAAGTACATGTTCTTTGTAATATTATTAAAAAATTTGACCATATGCTTGACCGTAAAGGAAGCCTTAACAAACATTAAGAAATAATGTGGAATATGTTTTTGGACCACATGTAATTAAATCAGCAATAAAAAACAAAATACCATACTAAAACCTCACAGTTTTACAAATTAATAATGCACTACTAAATGATTCAATAAGTCAAACCAAAAATGACAATAGGAATCAGAAGACATTTTAAATTTAACATATTAAAAATGTAACATATCAAAATGGGTGGGCTGAATCCAAATCTATGCCTCAAGGGAAATTTATAGGCTTAAATAAAGCTGTTAGGGAAGTAGAAAAACTGGAAATGAATTATTTAAGCATCCATTTCAAGAAGTTCGAAAAGAACAGCAAATTTTAACTCCAAGAAAGTAGATAAGGTAAATTACAAACAGCAAACTAGAAACCAATGGAAAAAACACAAACATGTAATGAAGTTTAACAAATCCAAAGGTTATATCTATTTTTTTAAAAAAAGCCTTAGGCCGGGCGCGGTGGCTCATGCCTGTAATCCCAGCACTTTGGGAGGCCAAGGCGGGTGGATCACAAGGTCAAGAGATCGAGACCATCCTGGTCAACATGGTGAAACCCCGTCTCGACTAAAAATACAAAAATTAGCTGGGCATGGTGGCACATGCCTGTAGTCCCAGCTACTCGGGAGGCTGAGGCAGGAGAATTGCTTGAACCCAGGAGGCGGAGGTTGCGGTGAGCCGAGATCGCGCCATTGCACTCCAGCCTGGGTAACAAGAGCGAAACTCTGTCTCAAAAAAAAAAAAAAAAAAAAGCCTTAAATTGCCAACATCCGGCCAGTCTGATAAAGAAGAGAGAGACAGTGAAAATGTGCAAATACGTAATTTCAAGAACAAAATCTCATTTAAAAAAATCCTAAGAGGTCCCTGCGACTTTTATGCCAATAATTTTGAAAACTTAGATAAAATAGACAAATTCATAGAGAACCTCAATGTGCCAAAATGAGAGTGTTGGAAATAGACAGATTTGAATAGTTCTATACTTATTAAAGAAATTGAGTCCATAGCTAAAATTTTTTCCATTCTAGAGCTTCCCTAGAGAAGTTTACCAAATATTTAAAGAAGTAATCACATCAAATTTACAAAACTTCTCCAGAAAATAGAAAAAGAGCAAGTACTTCCCAAGTAATTTTGCTAAGACCATCATATCCTTGATTCTCAAACCTGACAAGAACATACAAGAAAAAAAATAACAAGCCACTGTCTTAGGAACATATAAGCAAAAATTCTAAAATAAACAAATAAATAAAATCCAGTGTTACATAAAAAGAATATTACACCATGACCAAAGTGTGTTTATTTCAGATATGTAAGACTGTTTTTTAAGTTGAAAAATCAATGTAATTTACTGCAGTAATAGAATTTAAAAATCATACGACCACCTTAATAGACGCAGTAAAAATTTTTAATAAAGCCAAGATTCATGTATTAAAAACTCTTGCCTTCACAAAGGTATCTAGAAAAACCCCATTAAAACCATCATACTTAATATTAAGAGCTTTTCCTCTAAAATCAGGAATAAGGCAAAGATTCCACATTATATTGGAGGTTCTAGCTAGTGCAGCAAAGCAAGAAAAATAAATAAACACTATTAGAGGATTGGAAAGCAAGAAATGAATCTGTCATTATTCATATATAATTATATATGTAGGAAAATTCAAAAGACCTACAGAAAAACTATTACAATTAAAAGAGGAATTAACCAAGCCCACTGAATATGTAGTCAATAAACAAAGTCCTGTACTTAGTTTTTATATGTAATTAAGTTTCTATATGCCAGTAACAAGCAATCAGAAAACAACAATTTTTAACAAAATATCATATATCAACAGCATAGAAAAGTCACATGTCAAAGAATCAATCTAAAAAATGTGTAAGACCTCTACACAGAAGGCTACAAAACATTATTGGGAGAAATTAAAGATGATCTAACTAAATGGAGGGATACATTATGTTGTTACTTCTGTCACTTCTGTTAGAGAAAGTCACAAAGTTGACCCAGATTCAATGAGGGAGGGGACTATGCAAAGACATGAATTTCACGAGGTGTGGTTCACTGAGAGCCATCTTTGGAGATTAGCTACAGAGTTCATATTCTGGCCTTTTATGTTTTACATTCTTCACTGGTGAAATACACTTACACTTATCTCCCTTTAGACTCCCAAAGCCTCATCCCATTATGGCACCAGCTCAAAGTTCAGCATCTTGTCATCTAAACCATGTTCAAATCCAGATGGAGCTCTTCAGATGTGTTCCCTCTGGTACTACTCCTTGGGTATGGTTCCTTGGGTGCAGATACTGAATTGCACAGATTATGAATTAAAAAGACAAGCTCTCTCAAACCTCACCACCAACACCCATGTACACTCCTATATACATACAACATATTATCATAAGATAGGGCTAGGATAAACAAATAGACACTCGCATTTAAAAGAGGGGCATGAACAGGAGGCACAGAACAATCACCCATCCCCCAGTAATTCCAACATCCTCTGAGCATATGTTGCCAGCCCTGCTACTTGGGAGTGATTCTCCATGGCTCTTGGCTCCACTTTTGGGGCTCTTGCCTCTGATCTCCGTGACATCCTGCCTTTTTCATTAGAAACAACTCAGGCTTGCAACTGAGAAACTTTCTTAACTTGCTTACTCCCCATAGAAGTTCGAGGACCCAGAAGTTTCTCTCATTTTGAACTGTCTCAATCTCTTTCAGCTCAAGCTGATAAGGTTCTTTTGGAAATGTTGTGGTTTTCTGAGATATCAAATGATAAATCAGCGACAGACAGTGCAAGAACCTGTTTCAAAAAAAAAAAAAGTTATAAAGAACTCCTAAAGAATCAGTAAGATTCAGATAATCTAACAGAAAAAAGGTGAAAAGATGTAAACAGGCACTTCAGAAAACAGAATATCTAAATGGCCAATACATATATATTATATGAAAAAATTCTCAATTATTCATCAGAGAAAATTCGAATTGAAACAATGCGATGCCACTGCATATTCAAAAAGATAGCTAAAGTTAAAAGCCAACTACAAGCAAAATTGCTGGGGGGAGTATAAATTGATACAGCCACCACTTTGAGAAACTGTCAGTACCTACTAAATTTGAATATGATATACCTTATGACCCAGCAATTCCACTTTTAGGTATATGTCCAACAGAAATGCATACATACATATGCACCAGAAGACATGTGTATGAATGTTCAAAACAGCAATATTTGTAATGCACCAAAATGAAAATAACTCTAATGTCCATCCGCAATCTTAAAAAACAAATCAACACGTGGTGTAGCCATAAATCAGATACAATACAGCAATGAAAATGCATGAACTGTTGTATACAACACAGGTAAACATTATAACATTAAGCCAAAGAAACCAGACCCACAAAATGCATATGATATGATTTCATTTATATAAAGTACTAAAAAAAAAAAAAAGGCAAAACTAATTAGTGGGAAGAGGGAGTGATAATGTTCTGTTTTGGCCAGGATAGTGGTTGTACCAGTAGTTCTTTTGGTAATAATTCACTGAACTGTGCACCTTGAATAAAAGTCCATTTTACAAAGGGGTACATGTTTTGACATTTTAATTTAGCAGAGCATACAAAGGGGAATAATCAGTTGTTCCTGGGAGAGGCCTGATAGCTGAGTTATGAATGAGGAGGAGAGGTGTATCATGCCAACCAGGGAGGGGCAAGAAGCAATCCTGGGAAGAGGAAGCGTTTGAGCCAAGGAATGAAAGTGCTAAATAGTTTGACATAAACTGGGACTTTCCAGGCAATTTCATATAGACTAGGAGGAAGGAGGGTGAGACCAGGTAGAAGAAGAAGGAAAGCTCCATGTCGAGTATTTCCAATTTTATTATGCTTTTGGAAGATATTGATAGGTTTTAAGCATGGAAGCATAAGTTCTGATGGGCATTTTAAAAAATGTCTCAGATAGCCAGGTACAGTGGCTCATGCTTGTAATCCCAGTACTTTAGGAGGCGGAGGAGGGCAGATCATGAAGTCAGGAGACTGAGACCCACTAGCTAACACAGTGAAACCCCGTCTCTACTAAAAGTAAAAAAAAAGTTAGCTGAGTGTGGTGGCACGTGCCTGTAGTCCCAGCTACTTGGGAGGCTGAGGCAGGAGAAATGCTTGAAAACTGGAGGCGAAGGTTGCAGTGAGCCAAGATGGTGCCATGGTGCTCCAGCCTGGGCAACAGAGTGAGTCTCAAAAAAAAAAAAAAAAACCTCTCAGGCTGAGGCAGGGTGACTTGGAAGGAGGGCCTGGACCTACATCCTTGCACCTTTTTTTTCAGAGTTTTTCCTTCATCCAACTTCAAAGGCTGAGAGAATGAGAAGTCAGATCACAGAAAATAATGACGCTCATGGAGGTACTCAGCCTCTCTGTGCCCTTGATCTCATTAGCACTAGAAAATCATTGATGATCAAAAGGGGAAAACAGGTACAGAATTCTCAGTGAAAATTGCTCCACTGAAATGTCGTAATGGTGATGGAAGGATTGTCCCAAAACCAAAATACCGGAAAAGACATGTATACTCTAAAGTTACCTGTCCCTGCACTCATTTGCTACGACTGGTTTTTCCTGTCCTCCATCAAGTCAAAACTAGCTATTCCTAGGCTTTTCCTCTTAAAAACCAGTTTTACCTGTTATGATACTTTACCTACTATAGCTAGATTTTTAAAGATGTATTTTACCCATACTTGCAAACTGGGAAACTTGCCTTGTTAAAGTCAGGTAACTGGGAATGTAATTAGCATATAAATAGATATTCAACCTCACTACTAATCAAATAATTGCTAATTAAAATAAGACATTATTTCACAGCTATCATATTGAGAAAGATTTAAAGGTTTGATAATGTAACTGTTGGAAAAGGAAACTCATATACTGCAGAAGAGATTGAAAATGGGTTTGACCATTCTGGAGTACAATTTGTTAATACCTTTTAGAGCTAAGGATGCACTTATTCATCAAGCCAGAAATTCCACTTGCAGGTAGAAACCATGGAGAAAGTCTCAAACTATCTGTAATAGAAAGCCAAGTTTTCTAAAAATATTTCCAACCTGCTGAGGATCAATATGTTTGTAAAATACAATGCAAATGAATAAATAAAATTTTGGCTGGGCACAGTGGCTCATGCTTGTAGTCCTGGCATGTTGGGAGGCTGAGGTGGATGGATCACTTGAGCCCAGGATTTTGAGAGCAGTCTGGGCAAGATGGCAAAGCCCCATCTCTATAGCAAATAAAAAAATTAGTCAGGTGTGCTGGTGTGTGCCTATAGTCCTAGCTACTCCAGAAGCTCAGGTGAGAGGATCACTTGTGCCTGGGAGTTTGAGGCTAGAGTGAGCTGTCATTGCACCCCTCCACCCTGGCCTACGTGACAGAGTGAGACCCTGTCTCAAAAATAAAATAAAATAAAATAAAATAAAATAAAATAAAATAAAACTTTAAAACAGACATGCACAATACAAACCTCAATATTCTGTATTATTAGATTCAATAGACATAAAAGTACTCAGTTGGACTGCTATTAAATTTTCTAAATTAGTATTGTCAATTTCTGTACTTAACTAGTTAAAAATTGGTAACGATCTTCAGGTCATGGTTTGAGAAGCTCACAGAAACAAGGAGATTGCTATAAGGAAAAATGTTCATTGCAGCACTGTTTAAATACTAAAAAAAATTTAAATTCAAAATCAAAAGAAAAAACGTTATGGTCATACAATAAAATAAAACACAATAATTAAAATTAATAAACTGGACCTCCACATATTAACATGTAACATGGATACATCTTGCAGCAAAAACATTCAGTGAAAAAAAAAACCGCTGAGGGCCCTTGTTGTATGATTCCATTTATATCAGTTTTAAAAATACTTAAAACAATACTATGTAAATGTCTTATGAATATGAATAAACATATTAAAATTAAGGAATAAAACCAACTAACTTCAGAATGTCAATTTCCTCTGGGAAGTGTGTGAAGAAATATAAGATTAGGAAACTTTGATTTTACCTGTGATGTTTTATTTCTATTAAAAAATTGAAACATATTGCATAATGTAAAGATTTATTAAATCTGGGTACTGGGGTACATGTGTGTCATATTATTTCCCATTTAAAAAATATGTGTGAATCATTTCATAATTTTTTATTTATAAAAACAATAAAAATGGTTCAAGGAAATTTGCTACATCTTTGAAATATTGAAATTGTTTTATTTTTAAGTGTCACGGTTTATCAGGCTAGAATACACATAGACATAGAGAGATAAACTTAATCATTTACTTCTGGTTTCAAAGTTCTGCCTTAAAACTGGAATATGTCATAGACTCAGGAGGGATGATGGAAAACCCCTCCCCTTGTGAACACAGAAAACCTGTATTCTAGTTCCAGCTCTTTATGTGCTAAGCTGTGTGAACACCAAAATGTCTCAAATTACAGAGGAAAACTTCCAGAGGTCACCTACTCCAACTTGCTCACGCTAAAATAAACCAGCTCAGACAGGCTATGAATTGTCCAAGGCACTCACTCATTGTTGGTGGAATTAAGATTCAGGTTGAAGATTTTCTCCATTAGAAAAGTCACAAGTCATTTGGAAACAAATAAACAAACAAAAATAATGGTGTTTGGTTACTGCTACTTGTTTCTACAAGGCTTTATTTCAGCTATTGAAATGCAGTAGCCCACACTGTCTCTTCAAGAGTAAGCTGAGGGGTCATTATCCCATGGGACGCAGGGGAAAGTGCACTGGTTTTGAAGTCAAGCAGGTCTTGATGTGAGTTCTAGCTGTGTGCTCTGTGTGACCTTGGGCCCAGGTTTAGTTACCTGGGAAGAATAAATTACAAATCATGTATAGAGTTTGTGGTACGTGTTGAACATAGTAGTTAAGGAATGTTATTTTCTTTCACCTTTTTTTTACTAAGGCACAGAGCATAAAATGACTCTATGCCTTGAAATGGTGATACAGACATGTAACAAATACATTAGTTTTACTTTCCGCGGTTTCAGTCATCCATGTTCAATTGCTGTCTGAAAATTAAGTGATTATAGTACAATATGATATTTTGAAAGAGAGAGAGCATGTTCACATAACTTTTTTTTCTTTTTTTGAGAAAGAGTCTCACTCTGTTGCTCAGGCTGGAGTGCAGTGGCATGATCTCTGCTCACCGCAACCTCCGCTTCCCAGGTTCAAGCGATTCTCCTGCCTCCGCCTCCCGAGTAGTTGGGATTACAGGCGCCCGCCACTACGCTTGGCTAATTTTTGTATTTTTTTAGTAGAGACGGGGTTTTGCCATGTTGGCCAGGCTGGTCTTAAACTCCTGACCTCCAGTGATCCACCCATCTCGGCCTCCCAAAGTGCTGGGTTTACAGGTGTGAGCCATCACACCCACACATAACTTTTATTACAGTATATTGGTATACTTGTTCTATTATTAGTTATTATTGTCAACCTCTTACTGTGCCTAATTTGTAAATTATACTTTATCATAGGTAAGTACACATAGGAAGAAACATAGTCTATGTAGAGTTTAGTACTATTCTTAGTTTCAGGCATCCACTGAGGGTTATGAAAGGTATCCCCAGATAAGAGGAAGCTACTCCAATTGCAACAGAATATGGTAAAGACCAATCTAGGCACATGAGGAATACTCCCAGGCATTGAAAAAGCAGCAAGTAACTACTATGCTATACTATATTGTCATTTAACATATCTAGGGCTCCATTTGTCCACCATAAAATTGTTCTCTGCTTACAAAAGTGAGATCATTAAAAAAACAACAACAAAGAAAGTGTTTGGCTTGTAATAAGGTATAATACTAATATGAAGCATTATTTTTTTCCCCCAAGAACTATGTCTGGGAAAAACCAGAATAAATGACCAGAATCAAAACCAGAATAATGGCCTCTCAAATATACATACATCCTAATACCCAGAATTTGTGAATATGTCAAGGAGGACTTGAGGAACTAACCAGCTGTTATTAAAATGAGATCATCCTGGATTATCTGGGTGGGCCCAATATAATCATAAGGGTCCTTTAAATGTGGAAGAGGGAGGCAGTGTTCAGATTCAAAGATCTGAAGATGCTACACTGCTGCCTTTGAAGATAGAGGAAGGAACCACAAACTAGGGAATGTAGTTGTACTCTAGACTCTGGAAAAGGCAAAGAAACAGATTCTCTCCTAGAGTTTCCAGAAAAAAATGCAGACATGCAAATAGCTTTGTTTTTGGCCCATGGGACTTATTTCAGAATTTTCACCTCCAGAACTGTAAAGTAATACATTCGTATTGTTTTTAAAACATTAAGTTTGTGCTAATATGTTTACAGGGACAATAGAAAATTTATACAAACTACAACCTCAATACTTTGAAGACAGTAGCACGAGGAATAAATTGGTGCTGAAGGCAGCATCAATTGTGAGTTCCACTTTTTTTTTAATGTCACTGTCATCATACTAGAGACATTGGGTTCAAATGGCTCCTGCATGATCAATATGGGCCTACAGTCAGCAGGATGAGGTCTTTCATTAAATTTTCTCTAGATATATTTAGCTCTGGCACACATAGACTGTGCTCTTCTCTACATACTAATGGCCCTGGTGTATTTCATGACAGACACTGAGCATGTACCTTTACAACAGTCCCAACTACTTTCCCTGAAAACATTTCTGTTAGGCCAAATACACATACTAATATTTCTTTATTTCTCTTGATCCTTATTTCAGATGTTTAGATAAACCATATAAACTTGTAATCGTCTTTCAGATTAAGAGTTGTCTCCTGTGGTAAATTGAATTTTTGGTCTTAATTCCTCACTTCCCTCCAGTAGATTCACACCCATGCATGGCTGAAAGGTAGGTAGAGTATATGTCCCTGTCCCCTGACTTTGGGCTTGGCCATGTTACTTGCCGTGAACAATGGAATTTTTACAGCTGTAGCAAGAGCAGAGACCTGAACTGTTTTTGCACAGTTGGGCTCTCTTGCTCTGTAGTGACCCACAACGAGCACATATTCTGGTCCAGGGAGGATGAGAGCCATGTTGAGTGGATCTGATCCCAATCTGCAGCTTACAGTTGGAGCCCAGAGCCTGAAGCCCAAATCCTGAAACCAAGAACAGCCCAGTAGATTGGTTGTTGACTTGCGGACATGAGCCTGAGGATTGCTGTTTTGAGTTACTATGTCTTTGAGTGATTAGTTGCACATTATTGTGACAATGGCTAATATATATACCTCCCAGATAAATGCTTTTTAACTACTCTCACCCAGTAGAACTAACCAGTTCCTCCCATGCTTTTTTGTGCTCACTGTACTTTTACAGATTTATATATCTGTCTTCTCCACTGGACTTAAGTCCTATGAGGGCAGGTTCCAGGTGTCACTTGATTTTGTATCTATGACCTCCAGCATGATGCTGAGAATATAGTAGGCCCCTGATCCTTTTTTTAATGAAAAGAAACAACTAAACAAGTGAACAAATAGATGAATACAAGGAACACATTGTCCCAGGCCTGAGACTCTTATGTGAGGCAGGCGAGAAGGAATGGGAAATCACAGATTTCTGCACTGCTGCAATTGTTATCAAATGCAAAAGGGGCCAAGCTTTGTTGGTAGACTCAATAAATATATTTTAAAAACATGTATGTTTTTTTTTTTCAGGTATTTATAAATGCTGTTATGATTAATGAAGCAAAATACTTTATTTCAAAGTAATAAATTAATTGCATATTATCATCATGTATGTCCTCAAATGATGGATATTAAAAGAACAACTCATCTCAAGTGAGGAATGAAAAGTTATGGCATTAAAAAGTGCCCTTATATTTGGAAATGTTGGGAACACCATTCTAGACTATTCCTTTTGAAGAAGTCAGAGAATTCAGCATTACACTGAATATTTCCTTGCTTGTTTACTGGTGGTCATTGTGGCAGTGACTTGGCATGTCTTTCTGGCTTCATCTCTCCTGAAACTTTAGGTCACTGCACATTTACATCATAAGGGCAGGGCTGTTGTCAGACTTTAAGACATCTCAAAGAAAATTATAAGCTTTCATTGTTTCTCCACCCTTTCTATCACAAAAGCTGTCATATCACTGCATTTTACAGCTTGGCTTTGCCTTGTAATTATAGTCATTGCCATAAGAATTCTTCCAAAAGAGAGGGTTTATTTAATAGGGAGAAACTCACATTCGCAAAAGAAAGGACTGCCAGCACAAGAGAAATGATTGAACATTGATAGTTTAAAACATGAAAACTACACATTGATTGTGGCAGGGAGTTGGCTTAAACCATGTGCCTTCCCGTCCTAAATATTTATAGTAGCAAAGAGGCTTCTGTGTGACTGTTGAGACTTTTTCTCTTTAAATGTGTTTTTCCCTTCCATTTCATTTAAAGGATGATATTTCTCATCTGTGTCTAGAATACTGCAGAGGAATATTTAAGAGCTTAAAGGTATGTTAGGAGAACTGGAAGTGCAGGTCTGGGAAGGGGGAAGCAATAGACAAGTGATGACTTCACTTAGAATCTTTATCTACTTATGGGCAACTTTGAAGGTCTCAACTTAAGCCATGACCCAGGCATAGCTCCATGGGGCTGACAGAACTAATAGGAGACTCTGGAAAGGATATTTGATAAGTATTTGTTAAGGAACATGTTAATAAGTGAATAAATGAACGACAAATGCTTCAGTCCACTCCTTCACTCATGCTCCTTTGATCATCCTCCACTGAGCACTCTACAGTCTTGTGGCAATGAAGTATTTTCCATTTCCCAAACATCATGCTTCCTCTTGCTGTAACTCCTGGATCCTTTATTTCCTCATGCAGCTCACCACAGCTTATCAAGTTCCTACTCAACTTTCTAGTTACAACTCAAGCTGTCAGGGCTCCATGCTCTACCAATAACTTTATGCATATATAATAACTCAAAACTCATTATAATTTTCTCAATTCACATGCGGGAACCATATATTTTAATCATTGCAACTTAAGCAACTGGCTTGGTGCCTGACATATCATAGGTATTCAATAAGTGGTCACTAAATATCTTTTATGGTGTTTGACCCTTCCAGTGTCTTCCAAAACAGACAAAAAATTACTGCACTGCGGTATGGTTTCTTCTACAATTCTTTACATGGAAGAATTATTTGTTATTTATTTTACATGTCCTCCTGTCCTAGTACATACCAATTTTTCACTCTACTTCAGAACTGACCAAGTAAGAAGATGAGTAAGACCCAGTTCAGGATGCTAGGGTTAAGGGAAAGGAAACCCTTGGAAGAAGTTTAGCTAGGAATGACATCATGATGATATTTACCTGTGGGAATGACGCAGAGTTTAGACAGCATATTTCAAAGTAGACAAGAAGGTCATTGTAATTGTCCAGAATAGAGAGTTGGAGATATGTATACATATATATATATATGTTCTAATATATATGTGCATCCACTTGTATATATAGAGAAATTATATATATAAATTAAACATATTATATATACAATTTCAGAAATAGCACTTCTAGGATTTGGTGGCTGACTGAAATGGTGCAGAGGATGGAAGGAATCTAAGATTACTTCAAGACAGATTGGAGTAAATCCTGTATTCTGCCACTACAATTGGGAATACAGGAGGAATGGCTTTACTAGCAGAAGGGAGGCGGGCCCTGAGCTCAGTGCTGCTTTTATCCCAAGAGACGGACCTGTGGATCATCCAGAAGATAACTGTTGACTAGCAGACAGTTGTTTTTGAGCTCAGCAGAACAATCAGGACTGAAGATACAGATTTCACAGAGTCATTAGCAAGCAAGTAGAAGTTGAAATTTAGGTTGTAACTTATGTTGCCCGAGGATATTATATGGAGTAGAGGTTCTAGGGGTTGGGGTAGGAAAGGGTTACGTGGGAGTTTCCATCTCTGATAATGGGAGAGAGCTGACTCAAACCACATGACTTCCATTGCTAAATATGTGTAGTGGTAGTTTTAAAGAAGTGATAATTATTGAGAGTCTTGTGCCCTGTTCCAAGGTGTGATTTTGGGTATAATTTAAAAAGCTCCCTCTGTGTGCTGATAAAATCTCACATCTTGAGAATGACTGTGGAATATACTTTTATAATTACACTTACTGTGCAGATTTACATATTTGACTCACCTACGAGATTCGAATCACCTATAAGATCCTGCACTACTTGAGGGTAAGACTTTGTCTTGTTCGAATCTATATCCCCAGTGCTTAACACAGTGTCTGGCACACAGGTATCCAAATGTTTTACGAGTCAAATGATCTCATTGATTGTTGATTTTGCAAAGTAGGGTTTGTCACTTACTTTTTAAATGTAAGAAAAAGGAGGCTGCACAAGATGAAGTACCTCGGCCATGGCACACAGTTAGTAAGTGGTTCAGCCAATTGCCCCAATGCTGGTCAGTGTTTTTCCACGATAGCACATTGCCTCTGCTATTCCTAAATCTGCCACCAACATCAAAAGACAGGGAAGCAGGGTCTTTAGAAACTGGCTGTAGCATTACTGGAAGGTCCTGTTAAATTAAACTCAAAGTGCCCTCTAAGATGTGTGCAGCTTGCCTTGTCACTCTTTACTAACAGACTTCTTAAACTATCAGGTGAAAAGAACACTAAGGGAGGAGCTATTCCATACTGGACTCATGTAGAGAAATATTCAGATGAGCCGGGAAAGTAGGAGAAATGACTAACTGAAGGAAAATTGTGTCACAATTCTTTATATGCCTCACCCCTTTTATCTGATTAAACAAGGAGTTTGTTTTCACATGTTCTTTGCATGAAGAATGTGTTCTTCCAAACAGGAAATTAAAACCTTTGCTACACTCTAGGCCTCTCCTTAACCAAAAACTTGATATGTGGATGCTATATTTAATATGTAGAACATGTAGTAAGACAAAGAGGAAAATGCTAAGAAAGGAATGAGGCTAGAGAGGAGATTTTATGATGGAAAAATATAGAGGGAACAGTATGGAAATTCCAGTGACTGTGATTTCTGACGAACAGTCCCTGAGTCGTAAACACTTAATACCTATAAGGTAACCTTTACTCTTAGCTGTCCAGAGCTACTCTAGGAAAGCTGCTGTGGAAACTCTCACAGCTTCCAGAGAGCCTATGGCTCTAAAAGTAGAGAAAGACCCTAAAAAACCAGGAAAGTTTGTGGGAGACATTTTAATGAGTTTATTCTCATGGAGGATGATTCTGATTAGAGATTTATCTCTGTGAAATAAGCTTCAACTAGGCAGAAGATATTAGGAAGGTAAAGGTCCAGCAGTCACTCGAACTTGATTTGGGTTTGGATAATCAGTTTGCGCTCTAATGAATCACAGCACCTCCAAAGACAAGGGAGTTGGGCTGGAAAAACATGGTCCCTCTGCCTGCTCCTCCAGGTCAGGAAATACAGGCAGGGTTACAGTCAGGAGAAGAAACAAGGATGGAGGCAGGAGAGGGGTACACAAAGAAGGAAGGTGCCAAAGACCAAATTTGTCAAATAAAGTTGCTCAGGACTTGACTATGCACCAGGAAAGGGAAAGAAATTTTTTTTCTATTTTGCCACAGACCTGGAACCTTTCCTGGCCTTCCTCTACTGGAACTATCCTTTCCCTTCTCGGTGCCCCATGGTTTTTTTTTTTTCTCATCCTTTGCCTATAATGGCTCTTTTTGTAGTTATCTGTCTTAAGCCCTAGATTTGAGCTTGTGAGACAGAAACAGCATTTAGCATTAATCAAATGTACCGGTTACTCTAAAATTGTGATTTCATTTCAAGCTTGTGACAATACCATCATGCAAACACTCTTATTATCCCCAGGAAATTGAGGCTTAGAAAATTAAATCTTTTTTTTTTTCAAATTCACAGAGCCTAAGTGGCAGAGCAGAAATTCAAATCCAGGTCTGTTTACTCCAAAATCTTTCCTCTGGAGGCTCCCTGTTTTTCATGAAGCCCAGGATCCTGTCTTGCACGTCACTTTCCCCTCATAGCCCCGACATGGTCACTGGGACATGGTGAGTGCACTCAACACATACTTCTTAAACTGATTCTGAGTTTGTAAATCTTTCCGTGGGGGTGACAGTCTTATTAAACTGACTCCAGGGTATTGTTAATATTATTAGGTGAGAACATATGTTATTAAGGATGTGCCAGACACAAACCTTTTCTACCTTCCCAGATTCTCTCACCTGCCTCCTGCTGCTCTCTTGACTGGTGCCTCACTGACATGCCTCCACTCCACCCCACTCAACCCCATTCCACCCTACTCCATCCCACTCCACTCTGAGTTTGGATGAACAACCACATTTCAGAGCATTAGAGTCAGCTTCTGGGGAGCCTCCAAAGAGCCAGATGGTACAACGCTGAAATGAGGAGGAACTAGGTTCGAATGGGATGAAACTCAATCAAAGGTAAGTGAGACAGAGAAGGGGAGCCAGGCAGATGAATTCTTCATTCTTTCTTTTCTTGCAACCTTTGTGGAGAAAGTCCCTCATGCTAGAGAACAGACCTGTGCTCAGCAAAATACCGTGCTTTCTGAGTTGGTTGAGAAGCGGTGGCCAGCATGATAACACACTGCCTATTCACTCATCTAGTTTCCTTTCTTCCTCACCTGCACTGCCCTGGGCTTGTAATTCCCAAGTAAAATGTCAGCATAAAACAAGGAATAAAGAGAGAAGTAATACGTTATAAAAGGAATAATCCAAGAAACTCTAACAAACATTTACTTATCTGTACTTCACGACAGAGACATGAAAGACACTTATAAAGAAAAAAATTGGTTCCACTGGGAGAGATTGACAAACCTAAATCACAGTGGGAGATTTTAATACACCTCCTCAAAACTGATATGAAGATGTCAATACTCTTCCTTTTGTCAATGAGAAATCAAGAAAACAAAAATTAGTAAGTCTATACCAGATTTAAATGAGAAAAAATGATGCAAAATATCCTTGAAAACCCAAAGGAACCCAGAATCCTATTAAACAATCATCACATAGCTTCTATGGCAATACAGGTTTGGAGGTTCAAGAAAACTATTACCATAGCACCTTTTGGGACCTGACAACTTAGTTTGAAGGTAAGAGAGGCCCAGTCCTCAAGGTCAGGTCCAGGACTCTGGCAACTAAGATTCCCATGGGCAGGCACTCACTGGCTCAGGGCTCATGATTCACTCTACAAGTAAAATCTCCCAAAGGAACACTGCTGGTCAAAGCCCACGTGTGTACCATCAGAATAGAAGGTGGGCCTTTGAAGATTTATGGTTTTTACCCCCAGCCTCCCACTTCTTCAACTATCTTCATGGGCTGAATCTCTTACTTTTCAAGCAATGATAACATCGATAATGCAGAAAACTCTGAGAAAGTTGTTTTGATGCGAATGCTTTTACTAAGTCACGCATCTGAGATTCTTGATAGTCTTTTACCAATGAATAACCATCAAATTTTACCCTGTCACAGTTTTTCTCTTCTGCTGTGTATTCAATTATTATTCACTTGAATTCCATTCTTCCTGAATATTGTATTTGGAGTTTTCCTGGCTGGTGCATCACCTGAGGTCAGGAGTTTGAGACCAGCCTGGTCAACAAGTCTCTACTAAAAATACAAAAATTAGCTGGGTGTGATGGTAGAAGCCTGTAATCCCAGCTACTCAGGAGGCTAAGGCAGGAGAATCACTTGAACCTGGGAGGCACAGGTTGCAGTGAGCCCAGATCATACCATTGCACTCCAGCCTGTGCAACAGAGAGAGACTTTGAAGAAAAAAAACAGAGAGAGAGAAAGAAGAAAGAAAGCAAGAAGGAAGGAAGGAAGGAAGGAAGGAAGGAAGGAAGGAAGGAAGGAGTGAAAGAAAGAAAGAAAGAGAGAGAAAGAAAGAAAAGAAATTTTTCCAATGATACATTTTATTTATTTAAAAAACACTTTCCACTTTTTTCTCATTATCAAAACAAACTGTGCTTATTGTAGCAAATTTAGTACACACAGAAAAGCAGAGAGAAGAAAATAAAACTCATCCTGCTACCCGGAAGTAGCCACTTTCACAAGTTATTTTAACCCTGTGACAACTTTTTGAAGCTTATGGGTTCAATTTTCCTGAAGTTCTTAGGCCTGGCCTTTGGCTCCCACCTTTGTCCTTTCTTTCATCCTTATTCTTTCCTCTTTCCTTCTCCCACTTTCTTTACATCTGCCAATTTATCAGTCAATAACAAATAGCAAGGGAAAATTAAATTTTTAATCTTGTTATAAATATGTTATTATCTAATTAAACTTAGGTGTAATAGAGCCATGTGTGAAGACAGGAATTTGTCCATCAAATTTGACATTAAAGGTAACTCTTAGCACTATGCATCTCAGGTATGAGTTCAGTGAAACAGGAGTGGATTAGCTCATGGGGTTATCCAAAAAAAGCTGACTTTCCCCAGTTCTACAGAATCAACAGCCTGAACTTCTCTAGAACAAAGACTATCTTATTTACTGTGTTTTAATGATAATAGCACTAAGTATCTTACTAAGTATCAAGTCCTGATAGAACTCCTTTACATATATTAATTCATTTAGTTTTCCCAATAATTCTGTGCCAAATACTAGTAATATTACTCCCATTTTGCAGATGAGGATACTGAGGCACAGAAAGATTAAGTGACTTGCTCAGTGTCTCACAGCTATTAAGGAACAGAGCTGGCATTAGAACCCTGGTAGTCTGTTTCCAGTGTCTGTAGTTTTAAGCCACTGCCAAGCTTCATCTAAAGTGTTGGCATATTTTGTAAGTTGTGATTTTCATTGCATGTGATGTTAGAAACAACTTTAGACGGTTCATGGAGTTATTTAAAAACATTTTACGGTGGCTCATGCCTGTAACCCCAGAACTTTGGGAGGCTGAGGCAGGTGGATTACAAGGTCAAGACACTGAGACCATCCTGCCCAACATAGTGAAACCCTGTCTCTACTAAAAGTACAAAAATTAGCTGGGCATGGTGGTGCGCACCTGTAGTCCCACCTATGCAGGAGACTGAGGCAAGAGAATAGCTTGAACCTGGGAGGAAGAGGTTGCAGTAAGCCGAGATTGTGTCACTGCATTCCAGTCTGGCAATAGAGCAAGACTCCATCTCAAAAAAAAAAAAAAAAAATATATATATATATATGTATATGTATATGTATATGTATATAATGTGTGTTAGAAAACTATATCTTACACAAAAATTATAAATATTTTTTGCTTAGGATGAATAAAATTTTAAAGCCAACTTCAAGAAAAAATTAAGTAACAGTATAAATGGTATGTAAAAATTGCAAAAGATAATGAAAGTGATAGGTTAATTAAAATTGTTAATGTAAAAACTCAAACCAATGGCTGGGCACAGTGACTCATGCCTGTAACCCCAGCACTTCGGAAGGCTGAGGTGGGCAGGTCACCTGGGATCAGGAGTTCAAGACCAGCCTGGCCAACACAGTGAGACTCTGTCTCTACTAAAAACACTACGCGTGGTGGCGCACGCCTGTAATCCCAGCTACTCAGGAGCCTGACGCAGGAGAATCACTTGAACTCAGGAGGTGGAGGTTGCAGTGAGTCAAAATCACGCCACTGCACTCCAGCCTGGGGGACAGCGCGAGACTCTGTCTCAAAACAAAAAACCAAAAAACAAACAAAAAAAACCCCTCAAACCAGTATCTCACCTCCAATTCAACGTGGCACCTGTTGGAGATTCCCCACCAGCAGAGTGGGGTCACTCTGATCCAGATGGTGGGCCCAAACTCTCACCCATATTTTATCCTGTTAGCACTGTGAGGCTTCACTGATTGAATATATATATTTTTAAGTAACACCTTTTGCTTTTCCATAAATTATAGTCCTATTAGCTTATTCCACATTTTCTGCCTTGAAAAATTGCCAGTCTGAGTTTCTTAGACTGAGGTTCTACCCAAAGAATACGCAGAGAGCTGACAGTTATTCTATCACTAATCTTTACTATATTTTATTGACTTTCAGGAAAATATGTTAGAAATAATACCAAGTTGCAGTTCTAATAACCAAGGTCTCAGCTGTGGACTCGCTTCTTGAGATGGACATAGACCTCTTTTTATTGAAGTGTACATAGACCCTGTCCCTACAAGAGTCAGGGTCAAGAGAGACAGTCGCATGGCAGCTCAGATAGCCTTTTGCAGTCGATAAGATAAATGTGCTCTGTCTGTTCTTCCTTGAAATTTATTGTCAAGTCATTGAAGTCAGCTTCAGCTTCAATAAAGGTCCTCTTTATGATGATACATGAGGCACTTTCTCTTTAATCTCAGTTACAGGAATAATAGACTTGTTTTTCTCTTAGGAAGTTAGGAATACAATCATTATTTTGATATAAGAAATCTTACAGCCAAGATTGTAGCCTTTATGCCTTAGCAATTAATGGCTCTCATATCTCAGATATATAGAATCTATAGCATGCAGTTTTTGACTTCTATCTCATTTTTCCACTTATTTTTCATTTGACCTATTTTATTCATATTTTATTCATTCTTTTATTCAAAATTTTATTTCCTTTTTTGGCATACAAATCCATAAAATACAATTTACATGTTGTATGGAATAAAATGAGAGGTAAATAATAAGATTATTATTGCCCAAATACTATGTGTTAGATTATGATTCAAATCAACAAAGACAGCAAAACTGTAGAAAATGTTTTTATTGCCAATCTCAACTAAATTTTGTTTGTGGGCCAAGCCCAATTTATAAAATTTTGCCAACCCCACTCCCAGGCGCATAAGTTACAGTAGCATTTGACATGTTTTCTCCTCCCTCTGCTTTATGCCTCAATAACTGAACTAATTGCCTGGGTGTGGAGACCATGCAAGCAAACTTTTCCATTTCTTTTTTCTATACAGACTGCCTGATCTATTTTAGACTGGGTTTGGGTATTTGTGGTAATAGTCATGATTTTCTTCTTCTATTAAAGTTCACGGTCATTCTAGATGATAGATTTATTTAAAGTTACAAGGAAGTTACTAAAGAAATTCACAGTACAAAGTAAAAAGAAAACCAAAGTGCTAGTCAAAACACTTCTTTGAGACTTGTGTAAAAGCCTAAATAAATACCTTTGCCATGTCCTTGTAAAACTACTTTCAGTTTAGCCTTTTTAATTAAATTGTCCTCAGTACTTTTTAAATATCCTGCTCCACCTGCTGTCTATTCTGAAGATGATAGAAAGATGCATACATGCCTCAAGACTTCAGTGACTACTTTCGACTCAAATATATGTTTTTTTCTTTTTTATTGCATTTTAGGTTTTGGGGTACATGTGAAGAACATGCAAGACTGTTGCATAGGTACACACGTGGCAGTGTGATTTGCTGCCTTCCTCCCCATCACCTATATCTGGCATTTCTTCCCATGCTATCCCTCTCCAACTCCCCACCCCCTCGCTGTCCCTCCCCTATTTTCCCCCCAACAGACTCCAGTGTGTGATGCTCCCCTCCCTGTGTCCATGTGTTCTCATTGTTCAACACCCGCCTAGGAGAAAGAACATGCGGTATTTGATTTTTTGTTCTTAAACCATCATTCTCAGCAAACTGACACAAGAATAGACTCAAATATTTATCTGTCATGGATATAGGGAGTCCATGTTATGGGCATCTGGAGACTCTGTGAACCACCTATATAAAGAATTTTGTAAAGAGAGAAAAATGGTCCTTAGCTGTCATGAGATTCTCAAAGGCGTCTGTCACCTAAACAAGGACTAGCCACTCTGGAAGCAATTTAAGAAATGTTTATGCTCTCTTTGGTACTAACAATGCCCTTAGCATCCCATCCTTTGACATTGAGCCAGCAGCACACTCACTAATGATTCAATTCAGAAAACAATTCTTAAGCTCTCCCATCTGCAAGGCCCTATTAGATCCCAATGGAAAACAAGGATGGTCTGGTGTAGTCCAGGCTTTCCAGGAGTCGCAGCCTGGAGGGAGAGGCAGACAAGTGCGTCTTAAATCTTAATGTGTGAGAGAATCACCTGGGGAGGTTATTTCGCTACAGATTCTGATCTAGTAATTTTTCAGTGGAGGCCCCCAAGTCTCCATTTTTCTACACACAGAAAGAAAGAATAATTATTAGTAGTATCACATACTTTACACATGTGCCTCACTCTAAGCAAAGAAACTCAATGTTGGCAAAGTCAATGTTGGGTTTATTAAATAGTTAAACCAAGAGCTTATCATTGCTATATTACATAATGCATTATTTAGTATGCTGGTTCTCATCTGTGCCGCACATTGGAATTACCTGGGAATCTCTAAAAATTACTGATGCCTGGTCCCCATCCCCAGTCAGCTGACTTAATTGGTATGGGTGCAACATGAGCAGGGCATGGGGAGGTTTATAAGTTCTAAGATCATTCTAATGTGCAGCAAAGTTTAGAAACCACTGATGTAGTGGCTACCAACATCGTCTTTGCGTCTCATATCCAAAAGTGATTAGCAAAGTTATGATAAGAAACTTGATCTACCTGAGCTTGTGTCTCCCACCTAAAGGGACCTTCTGAGCTTCCATTTCAGACACTGTATACCCATTTTCTATAGTTTCTCTGCAACCTATTCTAGGACTTAACTCTTCATTTTCCTACTACGCTCAAGGTCCATAATCAAGCACAATCAGAAGAAATAAATTATTTAAGGTAACATAAGATCTATTTGTAAGAATGATCTTAAATAGTGCAAAGGACAAAGAATAGTTCAAAGTAGCATTAAAAGCTGCTTGGAAAGAAATGAAAAATTTCTATTAAAATATATAAAGTGTATAGGAAAAGATAAAACTTGGCCATGTGTGGTGGCTCACACCTGTAATCGAAGCCCTCTGGGAGGCCGAGGCAGGAGGATCTCTTGACCCCAAGAGTTTGAGATCAGCCTGGGCAACATAGTGAGACTCCATCTCTACCAAAAGAAACAAACAAAAATTAGCTAGATGTGGTGGTGTGGGCCCGTGATCCCAGCTACTCAGGAGGCTGTGGTGGGAGAATCACCTGAGTATGGGAGGTTGAGGCTGCAGTGAGCCATGACTGCCACTGCACTCCAGCCTGGGCAACAGAGCAAGATACTGCCTCAAAGTGGGGGGTGGGGGAGAGGTGGGGAGGAGAAGGAGAAGGAGGAGGAGGAGGAGGAAGAGGAGGAGGAGGAGGTGGAGGAGGAGGAAAAAAACAACATTGAGACATCTAATAGAAGACTTAAATTAGTGGAGAAATATAATGTGCTCCTGGATAGAAGGACTAGAAATATAATACTCCAGTTAACTTGATGGACTAGGAGTCAAACTCCTGTTTGACTCTTAGCCCTTCAGTTGATTAACTTCTTGAATTTGGACCAGAACTCATGGAAATACTGAAGTTATAGCACACCGTCAGGCCTCACAAAGATTTTTCAGGAGCCAATGCAGCTGTGTCCTCCAGAACATCTAGACCAGTGATTTCCGAATTCTAACGTACAAATCACCTGGGAATCATGTTAAAATGCAGATTCTGATTCATTAAGTCTGAGATTTGACCAGATATTCTGCATTTCCCACAAGCTCATGGTGATGCTGATGCTGTTGGTCTTGGACCACACTTTGAGTAGAGAGTATCTAAATTTCTTCAGCAATGAGAGTTATTAATCCCTCTTCTAGTGCTCTGCCAACTTCATGGTTCTTTCTTTGTCTCTGTGTCTTTCCATTTATCCATAGCTTCTGTACCACTTCTAATCACTTATATCTTAATTATCATTGTTATTATTTTTCTGAGACAAAGTCTCACTCCGTCACCAGGCGCCAGGCTGGAGTGCAGTGACGAGACCTCGGCTCACTGCAACCTCTGCCGCCTGGGTTCAAGCAATTCTCCTGCCTCAGCCTCCCGAGTAGCTAGGACTACAGGTGTGCGCCACCACATCCAGCTATTTTTTTTGTATTTTTAGTAGAGACGGGGTTTCGCCATGTTGACCAGGATGGTCTCCATCTCTTGACCTTGTGATCCGCCTGCCTCGGCCTCCCAAAGTGCTGGGATTACAGGCGTGAGCCACCGCGTCCGGCCATATCTTAATTATTAATTCCACAAGAGAAAAGATAAAATTGATTTATCTCAGGGCAGTGGAAATATAGGCATCTTTTTTTAAAAAATATTTTTATTTCAATAGCTTTTTGGATACAAGTGGTTTTTGGTTACATGGATGATTTATATAGTGGTGTATTCTGAGATTTCAGTGCACCCATCACCTGAGTAGTGTACATTATACCCAACGTGTAGTGTTTCATCCCTCATCCCCCACCCAACCTCCCATTTCTAAATCTCCAAAGCCCATTATACTACTCTGTATGCCTTTGCATACTCATAGCTTAGCTCCCACTTATAAGTGAGAGAAGCAATTGTTGGTTTTCCATTCCTGAGTTACTTCACTTAGAATAATGATCTACAGCTCCTACTAAGTGCTGCAAAAGACATTATTTTGTTCCTTTTTAAGACTGAGCAGTATTGCATGGTGTATATATATCACATTTCCTTTTTAAAATTTTTTATTTTTGTTTTAAGTTTGGGGGTACATGTGCAGTATATGCAGGTTTGTTACACAGGTAAACGTGTGTGTGCCATGGTGGTTTGCTGCACCTGTCAACCCATCATCTAGGTATTAAGCCCAGCATGCATTAGCTATTTTTCCTAATGCTCTCCTTCCCCCACCACACCCCGCAAGAGGCCCCAGTGTATGTTGCTAGCCTCCCTGTATACATCTGTTCTCATTGTTCAGCTCCCACCTATAAGTGAGAACATGGTGTTTGGTTTTCTGCTACTGTGTTAGTTTGCTGAGGATAATGGCTTCCAATTCTGTCCATGTCCCTGCAAAGGATATAATCTCCTTCCTTTTTATGGCTGCATAGCATTCCATGGTGTGTATGTACCACATTTTCTTTATCTAGTCTATCATTGACAGGCATTTGGGTTGATTCTGTGTCTTTGCTATTGTGAACAGTGCTGCAGTGAACATACAGGTATATATCTTTGTAACAGAATGATATATATTCCTTTGGGTATAAACTCAGTAATGGGATTGCTGGGTCAAATGGTATTTCTGCTTCTAGATCATTGAGGAATTGCCACACCATCTTCCACAATGGTTGAACAAATTTACATTACCACTAACGGTATAAAAGTGTTCCTATTTCTCCACAAATATCACATTTTCTTTATCCACCCATTGGTTGATGGCACTTAGGTTGGTTCCATATCTTTGCAATTGTGAATTACGCTGCAATAAACATACATATGCAAGTGTCTCTTTAATATAATAACTTCTTTTCCTTTAGGTAGATACCCAGTAGTGGGATTGCTGGACCAAATGGTAGATCTACTTTTACTTCTTTAAGAAATCTCTATAGTGTTTTCCATAGAGGTTGTGCTAATTCACATTCCCACAAGTAGGGTACAAGTATTCCCTTTTCATCACATGCACATCAACATCTATTGTTTTTTGACTTTTCAATAATGGTCATTCTGACTGGAATAAGGAGATATTTCACTGTGGTTTTAATTTGCGTTTCCCTGATAATTAGTGATGTTGAGCATTTTTTTTCATGTTTCCTGGCCATTTGTATATCTTCTTTTGAGAAACAGCTATTCATGTCATTTGCCCATTTTGGATGGAATTATTTCATTTTTTCTTCTTGGTGATTTGTCTGAATCAAATTTGAGTTCCTTATAGATTCTGAATACTAGTCCTTTGCCATACACATAGTTTGCAAGTTTTTTCTCTCATACTGCAGGTATCTCTTTACTTTATTAACGACATCTTTCACTGTGGAGAAAGAAGCTTTTTAGTTTAAATTTTGTTTATTTTTGTTTTTGTTGTATTTACTTTTGGAGATTTAGTCATAAATCTTTGTCTAGGTCAGTGTCTGAAACAGTTTTTCTGAATTTATCTTTCAGAATTTTTATGGTTTCAGGTCTTAGGTTTAAGTCTTTGATCTGTCTTGAATTGATTTTTGTGTTACGTGAGAGGGATCCAGTTTCATTTGCCTACATGCGACTAGCCAGTTTTCCTATTAAATAGGGTTTCTCTTCCCCAATTTATGTTTTTGCATGCTTTGTCAAAGATCAGTAGGTTTTAAGTATTTGGCTTTATTTCTGGGTTCTCCATTCCGTTCTATTGGTTTATGTGCCTACTTTTATACTAGTACCATGCTATTTTGCTAACTATAGCCTTGTAGTATAATTTGAAGTCTGATAATGTGATGTCTCCAGATTTGTTCTTTCTGTTTAGTATTGTTTCCGCTATGTTGACTTTTTTTGGTTCCATGGGAATTTTAGGATTTCTTCTTCTTTTTTTTTTTTTTAAATTCTGGGAAGAATGATGCTGTTATTTTGATGGGAATTGCATTGAATCTGTAGACTGCTTTGAGCAGTATGGTCATTTTCACAATATTGATTCTCCCAATCCATGAGCATAGGATGTGTTTCTATTTGTTTGTGCCATCTGTGATTTCTTTCGGCAGTGTTTTGAAGTTCTCCTTGTATAGATCTTTTACTTCCTTGGTTAAGTATATACCTAGGTATTTTATCTTATTTTTGCAACTGTTGTAAAGGGGTTGAGTTCTTGATTTGAATCTTAGTTTGGCTGTTGGTGGTGTACAGCAGTACTACTGATTTGTGTACATGGATTTTGTAACCTGAGATTTTACTAAATTCATTTATTAAATCTAGGAGTCCTTTGGAGAAGCCTTTAGGGTTTTCTAGGTATACGTTCACATCATCAGTGAATAGTGACAGTTTTACTCTCCCTTTTTCAATTTTCATGCCTTTTATATCTTTCCCTTGCCTGATTGCTCCGGCTAGAACTTCTAGTACTATATTGAATAGAAGTGGTGAAAACAGGCATTCTTGTCTTATTCCAGTTCTCAGGGGGAACGCTTTCAACTTTTCTCCATTCAGTATGATGTTGGCTGTGGGTTTGTCATATACGGCTTTTATTATTTTGAGGTAAGTCCCTTCTATGCCTAGTTTGTGGAGGGTTTTTATCGTAAGGAGATATTTTGATTTTATTGAATGCTTTTTCTGCATCTATTGAAATAATAATATGGTTTTTGTTTTCAATTCTGTTTATGTGATGTATCACATTTATTGACTTGCATATGTTAAACCATCCCTGTATCCCTAGGATGAAAACCACTTGATCATGATGTATTATCTTTTTGATGTGCTGTTGGATTC
Organism: Alouatta palliata; assembly: GCA_004027835.1. Lineage (NCBI taxonomy): Eukaryota > Metazoa > Chordata > Mammalia > Primates > Atelidae > Alouatta > Alouatta palliata. The sequence goes on from PVKV010021096.1 coordinate 38,160, forward strand.
TTTTAGCTAGTATTTCATTGAAGATTTTTGCATCTGTGTATATCAGAGATATTGGTCTGTGGTTTTCTCTCCCTTCCCCTTCCCCTTCCCCTCTCTCCCTCCCTCCCTTCCTTCCTTCCTCCCTCCCTCCCTCCCTGCCTTCCCTTCCCCCTTCC
>PVKV010021097.1:5000-38308 GCA_004027835.1 Alouatta palliata
CAGCCTGCAATGCATGGTAAAAGGTGTTGAGCACAGGAGGAAACAGGGTGAGGGGACTGGGGGTGGGTGGTGGGGTATTGGGTCAGGGTTGCATCATTGGGAAGACATTCAATAGTCGTGAAGGAGGTGAATTGTATTGGGAGGAAGGGTTCCTGATGGGTGCGTCAGCCCTAAGGTGAGAGTACATCAGTTGTCTGAGGTCATAGTGAGTGAGAGGAATGGATAGTGGGAAAGGAACATGACCTTGTAGATCGTTTTAAGCACTTAGGCTTGGCAGGGCGGGGTGGTTCATGCCTGTAATCCCAGCACTTTGGGAAGCCAAGGTGGTTGGATCACCTGAGGTTGGGAGTTCGAGACCAGCCTGACCAACATGGAGAAACCCTGTCTCTACTAAAAATATAAAAATTTAGGGCCGGGCGCGGTCGCTCAAGCCTGTAATCCTAGCACTTTGGGAGGCCGAGGTGGATGGATCACCTGAGGTCAGGAGTTCAAGACCAGCCTGGCCATCACGGTGAAACCCCATCTTATTAATAATAAAAAATATATATATAAAAATTTAGCTGAGCGTGGTGGTGCATACCTGTAATCCCAGCTACTTGGAAGGCTGAGGCAGGAGAATTGCTTGAACCCGGGAGGCAAAAATTGCAGTAAGCCGAGATTGTGCCACTGCACTCCAGCCTGGGCAACAAGAATGAAACTTGGTCTACAAAAAAAAAAAAAAAAGAATTTAGGCTTAACTTCAAGCGAGATGGGAAACCATGGTAGGATTTTGAGCATAGAAGTGACATGATCTGACTGATGTTTTTTATTTATTTATTTGAGACAGTCTCACTCTGTTGCCCAGGCTGGAGTGCAGTGGTGCAATCTCGGCTCACTGCAACCTCCGCCTCCTGGGTTCGAGCGATTCTTTTGCCTCAGCCTCCTGAGTAGCTGGGACTACAGGCACACACCACCATACCTGGCTAATTTTTGTATTTTTAGTAGAGATGGGGTTTTGCCATGTTGGCCAAGCTGGTCTTGAGCTCCTGACCTCAGGTGATCCACTTGCCTTGGCCTCCCAAAGTGTTGGGATTACAGGTGTGAGCCACTGCTCCTGGCCTGACTTATATTTTAAAGGGTTCACATTGGTCTATGTGTTGAGAACAAATTGAAGAGGGGTTGGAGAGATGGGGCAGAAACAGGGAGACCAGTTAGAAGGCTGCCACAATAATCCCAGGTCACAGGTACTGTGGTTCCAGTGGCTGGTGGATCATTACAGCACAGAGCCTGGCCCCCTACCCAGCCTCCTCAGCAAACCTTCCACCTCTACCCCAGCCATCGTCTGCTTGAGGGGCAGCTTGGAACAGAACCACTGTTACTGAGGACCTACTATGTGCCAGGCATTGTTTTCGGTGCCTTGTGTTGAGCTCATTTAATCTTCAAAGAGACTTGTGAAGAGGGGGCTGTTCCACAGACATTTCAAAGCCCATGCTATGGACTGAATTGTGACTTTGCTAAATTCCTATGTTGAAGCTCTAACCCTCAATGTATTTGGAGATGGGGCCTTTGGGGTATAATTAGGTTAAGATGAGCTCAGGAGGGAGTCCCTCGTGATGGAATTAGTGTCCTTGTGAGAATAGACACCTTGCAGAATCCCACCCCCTACTATGTGAGGACACAGTGAGAAGGTGGCCATCTGCAAGTGAGAGAGAGAGCCCTCCCCAGGGACTGAATCTGCTGGCACTTTGCTCTTGGACTTCCCAGCCTCCAGAACTGTGAGCAATAAATGTCTGTTGTTTAAACCACCCAGTCTGTGGTACTAGTTATAGTAGTCAGAGCTGACTAATAGAGCCCAATTTACAGACAAGGAGACTGAGGCTCTGAGGTGTTAGGTGATCTGGCCACTCAGTTGGGGAGTGGCAGAGCACTGGGCTGGGCCGTGATGGGAGACTGGGGAGTCGGAGAGAATAGGGCTTGAGGGACACCTGCCTGTGGCATTGAGGAGTCACAGAGGGACAAGGCCAGGTCTCAGGGGTGTCTGGGCTTGGTGGGCTCCTGCCTGGGTGGGGGGTGGGAAGGAGGAAGTATCTGGGAAAGAAAGTTTCAACCTGGATGGGCTTAGGGGCAGTTCCTGGCTCAGCCTCTCTGTGCAGTTTTCCGGGGCCTGGTGCTAGCTTTTGCAGGCATGTAAGGGGTCTGCCTGGGACCTACTGAGGCCCTTCCTGCGGCCTCTTAGCCTTGCTGGTGGCTGAAGCCATCCAGGCTGGTGGTCCTGGAGGTGGCAGGTGGTGGTGGTGGGGGATGGAAGGGGAGGAGGGAGGCTCTAGGGGTTCAATCATGACTCCCTGGGGCCTGTTCATCGCTCAGTCTCAGAGAAGGTGGTGAAGAGGGCAGACTGTTAATGACAGTAATTGCTTTAATTATTTTTTTGGTTTGGAGAGTCATAAAATGTGCCAGCTCGCTTACTGCTAATCATGGTAATTAGTGGGGGCTGAGGGCTGTGCTCGGACTGCGATTGTTAACCAGGGGAAGTAATTGTTAACCAGGGGAAGTAACAGCCCGCGAAGACACAGAAGCAAATGATGAGTCCTCCTGTCTCCTCTCCCCTTTCCCTGCCCTCCCTCTCCTTTCAGCCTTTTATCTCCCCACCTTGCTTCCTTCCTTCTCCCTTGTCATGCCTCCTCCACCGTGCCCCTTCCGAGGGAGGCCTTTTTGATGGTGGTGGCGGTAGGAATTCAGGGACTGATGTCAGGTCTGGGGAGAACAGCTGTTTTGGGGAAAGAGGAAGATCGGTCTCAAGCAGAATTCTGTTCCTCCCCTGGGCAGCATCCTGCAGAGCTCCTCGAGGTTTGAGGGCTTCAGACGGCCGGCGACAGACCAAGCGCCTGGGCACTTCCAGATGAGCCAGGAGAGACAGCAGAGCTGGTCCTTTGGGCACAACTGGGGGCAGATACAGGGAATGGATGTTGGGCTACCCTCTTGCTTCTCTTTACCTGTCAACAGGCAAGAAGTACACACTGAGCCATTTCCTGAATACCTACTGTGTGCCAGGCTGGAGATTCTGTGGGGGGATCGGACTCTGCCTTGTCTTCAAGGAGCTGGTGTGGAAGAAGTAATGACTATCCAGGGTGGCATCAGAGGCACCGAGGCCAGGCTGATGGTGTCAACTCTCGGTAAGTCAGAGAACACTTCCTGGAGGAGGTGGCAGGGTCATCAGAGGAGACTTCCCAGAGGAAGCAAGGTTGTGCAAGGTGAATAGTAGTATTCTGGATGTGAAGGGTGGGGATTTGGGTGGAGTGAACAGCATAGGCAAGGGGCTGGAAGGAGGGCACAGCAGAGGGGAGAATGGGAGATACAGCAGGAGAAATGGCTTTAGGCTACATTGTGAGGGGCCTTAAAGACCCCACCACGGGATTTGGGCTTGACATGCTAGCGTCTGAGACCCTGTTTGCCTGGGGGGTGGGGAAGGGTTGGAGTCAGGAAGCTTTTTTTATGAGGAGTGAATGAAAACATGTAGGCAAAGCCCAAAGTGGGTGCTCGGTGGATGATATTGACAGTGGTAACAAGGTGCTCAGCCAGGGATAGTGTTCCAGAGATACGTGGACACACTCCTGCAGAGACAGAGTTAGACAGACACGGGAGCTACAATTACACAAAGCACAGAGACAAACGCACACTCATCCTCACCCCAGAGACGTGTACAAAGTCAGGCTTGACACACCAGATCCACAACTGTGAGTTCATCTTTGAGGGGCTTGCTAAGGCCAGAGGCGTGCCCTGACTCCTTGACCTTGCAACTTTGCTTCCTGGGACTGTGGGCTGCATGGCTGGGGCCAAGTCAGGGAGAAGATCCTCCACAGATCACCCCAGCATTCCCCCTGCTGTCAGAACTTGACCCTTGGCACTGTAGCTAGAGAGCCTGGGGCCAGCTATCAGTAAGAACCATCCAGCTGAGAAGCCAGCGGTGGGGCAGCTTTCCGCAGTTAGGACTGCCGCTTACCACCCCAGGCCTGAGTGACTGGTGAGGCAGACACACCTGGTTTGGGGCAGGGAGCTGTTCCAGCCAGGGACAAAATTTTTTTTTTTTTTTTAAGACGGGGTTTCACCATGGTGGTCAGGCTGGTCTCGAACCCCCGACCTCAGGTGATCCGCCCGAGGGCCAAACTTTTGTTCTCTCCCAAGACCAGGGTCTCAGAGTCACCAGGGGCCCTCCCCTGGCAGGCTTGGAAGAGGAGACGTGAGCTCAGTGTGATGCCTGTTGCGGGTGGTGCCTTTGAATATCTGCTGCGGATGATAAGAAGTGCCTTGCAACGGGAGGCATAGTGGTTAGACCTCAGGGGCTACTGCCAGATTGCGAGGGGGTGTGAGGAACAGCAGAGGAGTAAAGAGAACCAGCAGCAAAGAGGACGATCCTGGGATTTGGTGAGGAGCTGCACTCCTGGGGGATGTGGAGAAGGAGCTTGCTGTGTGCCAGGCATGATCCAAAGCATGTTACGTGAGTTAACTCCATGAATCCTTCTAATGCTCAATGAAGCAGGTGTCAGGAGCATCCCATTTCACAGATGCAGAACTTAAGTACTTTGTGCAATTCACACAGCTTGGAAGTGGTGGAGGCTGATAGGAGCCCGGACGGATGGGCCTCAGAATCTGCTCCCTCATAGCACTCACCGATGGTCTGGCCCTGTGTGTTTCTGCAGACTGGGAGCTCCTGTTCCCAGGGAGCACCTGGTAGTGGCTCACCACATCTGGAAGGAAGAGAGGAAGGACATAAGGAAGGGAAGAAGCGAGGGAGAGAGGAAGGAAGAAAGTATTAGAGGGCCAGGAACGGTGGCTCACGCCTGTGATCCCAGCACTTTGGGAGGCCGAGACAGGTGGATCACCTGATGTCAGGAGTTTGAGATCAGCCTGACCAACATGGTGAAACCCCATCTCTACTAAAAACACAAAAATTAGCCAGGTGTGGTGGTGCACACCTGTAATCCCAGCTACTTGAGAGGCTGAGGCAAGAGAACTGCTTGAACCCAGGAGGTGGAGGTTGCAGTGAGCCAAGATCGTGCCATTGCACTCCAGCCTGGGCAACAGAGTGAGACTCTGTCTCAAAAAATAATTTATTGGAGGCAGGAGCTTGTCTAGAGGGCCTCGGGGCAGTTCAGACCTCCCGTCCTATCCCTGTATCCATTCCCTGCCTGTTGGGAGCCCTCCTGCGCCTGCCCCCACCCCTGGATCCTCGAGGTCTCCCAAAGCTCAGCTGCCTCCTTGTCCAATTTCATTTTCCCACCACACAAATGAGGGGCTGGATCCGCCTTTCTGTTCACACAGGCAGTTGTCAGCTGCAGTGGTGTCTGTTCTTGTTGGAAAAATTAAGAAGGAAGTGAAAAAAACCACAGCCCTAGAGCTGCTGACTAGGGAATCTGGCCTGGCCTCTCCTGGGGAGACCCTTCCTATCTCCCCTAGGACATGCCTGGGAAGCAGCTCAGGGCCAGAATGGACATGGGTTCTCCACCAACATTCTCTTCCCTTGAGCGGGAAGTGTGGGCGGGATGCAGTGGCTTACATCTGTAATTCCAGCACTTTGGGAGGCCAAGGCAGGTGACTGGGTGGTCACCTGAGCCTAGGAGTGGGACCAACCAGCCTGGGCAACATGGCAAAACCCTGTCTCTACAGAAAAATTAGCTGGACGTGATGGCACGCACCTGGAGACCCAGCTACTCAGGAAGGTGAGGTGGAGGATCGATTGAGCCTGGGAGGAAGGCTGCAGTGAGCCATGACTCTGCCACCGCACTCCAGCCTGGGCAGCAGCGTGAGATCCTGTCTCAAAAAACAAACAAACACAAACAAAAAACAGAAGAAGTAAATGTGGGTAACCATATGGCCTCTGGGATGGATCCTGGCTCTGGACTGACAGCTGTATGTTTGCTTGGGTGAGTTATTTAACCTCTCTGTGCCATCTAGCTCACAGTAATGTTGTGAGGGTTAAATGAATTGATACATGTAAAGCACGTGGAATCTAGTAAGCATGTGCTTTCGTAGCGCCGTAGTCGCTATTCCTCTCTTCCTTGGCATAGGGATTGCTCCTCTGAGGGAGGCGCTCGGCCTGCTGATGTGCAGCCAGAGGCGGGAGAGCTCTCCATGGACTGGGCAGGTTGGAGAAGGCTTCATTCATTCTACAGACCTTTATTGATCCCAGGCCCCTGGGTCCCCCCTTGGGAGCCCCCAGTCTGGAGGGGAGGGAGGCAGACACATAAACAGAGAATTAGTATAACAGGCAGGTATGTAACATTCAGGGGAAAAGAGGAGGAAGTGGCTAATGGGTATGAAGGCTGATGGAGGGAGGAGGTCAGAGAAGGCTTCCTGGAGGAGGTGGCGTAAGTAGAAGGTGGAACTGCAAATGACAGTTTGCCAGGCATCCCTGGGGTGGAAGGCCTTCTGGGAGACTGAGAAGAGTTGTGCTCTGGGCAGCAGGATCCAGGCTGTAAGGAGCCTGGGCTTTATCCTCAGGGCAGGAGGGGGCACCGAGGGTGTGGAGTAGCAAGGACATAGGCAGCTGGAGGAAGGTGGCTAGGGAAGCTGTTGGCGGATGGCTGGGCATGAGGGGACTGGGCGGACTTGTCAACTCCCTTCCTTATTCATCTCTGCAGCCCCGGCTGCCAAGACTGGCCAGCCCAGTGTAGCATTACTGGCTACCATTGAGTAGAAGAGCAAAGGAAAATATCTGTGATCACCTAGGCCTGAGATGGCTGGGACCAGAGAAGTAGCTGGGGCTTGGCAGGGTGGAGTAGAGCTGAGGGTTTGTGGATTCTGGGAGAGGATGTGGGGACTTCTCTTGAGGCCCATGCGCTTCTGGCTCCCCTAACATCTCAGCCTGGGGCTGCCCTGTGTGGGAGAGGTGGGTCACGCTGGCAGCTGGGCACGATCGGCTCTGTCCAGCAGGGGGCAGCCGTAGTGCGCGGATGGGTGCGCCCAGCTACCGGCTCGTTGCCACCTTCATTTAGAAAAGGGTCTTTGTGGTGGGAGTCGGACCCGGTGTGGCAAGAGCTTCCTTGGTGAGCTGAAGGGCAGAGAGGGGGCACCTTCACTCCCTCAGGAACTGGTCGACTGGGGCAGTCCTGCTGAGGTCAGGGAAACCCGCAAGACCCTGGGAGGCCAGACTGGTCGCACATTAGAATAGTTTGAGGAGTGTTGAAAACCCACCCAGGCCTGGCACCCTCCCCAGATCCATGGCATCAGAGTCTGTGGGTGGGGCTCAGGCATCAGTCGTTAAAAAACATCTTCCCTGGGCTGAGTGCGGTAGCTCATGCCTGTAATCCCAGCACTTTAGGAGGCCGAGGTGGGCGGATCATGAGGTCAGGAGTTTGAGACCAGCCTGGCCAACTTGGTGAAACCCTGTCTCTGCTAAAAATACAAAAATTAGCTGGCCGTGGTGGCTTGTGTCTGTAATCCCAGCTACTTGGGAGGCTGAGGCAGAAGAATCCCTTGAACCAGGACCCCGGAGGCAGAGGTTGCAGTGAGCCAAGGTCGCACCACTGTACTCCAGCCTGGGCGACAGAGTGAGACTCCGTCTCGAAAAAACAAAACAAAAACGAAACAAAACAAAAACTCCCCTGGCAAATCTTTTTTTCTTGTTTGTTTCTTTTTTTCCTTTTACTTTATTTTAATTAATTATTTTTGAGACAGAATTTTGCTCTTGTTGCCCAGTCTGGAGTGCAGTGGCGCGATCTCATCTCACTGCAACCTCTGCCTCCCGGGTTCAAGCTATTCTCCTGCCTCAGCCTCCTGAGTAGCTGGAATTATAGGCGAACACCACCACACCCAGCTAATTTTTTGTATTTTTAGTAGAGACAGGGTTTCATCATGTTGGTCAGGCTGGTCTCAAACTCCTAACCTCGGGTGATCCACCCACCTTGGCCTGCCAAAGCCCAGGGATTACTGGTGTGAGCCACTGCGCCCAACCTTTTACTTTATTTTTTAATTGAGGTGGGGTCTCACCCTGTCGCTGGGGCTGGAGTGCAGTGTCACAATCCCTTGGCAATTCCAGCGCACACTGAGTTGTCCGGTTGCAGGAGTCTGAGAGGAGTGAACCAGCAAATGTCAGGGCTCTCTTTTCCCTCCCATGGGGTAGGTCTGGGTCATTTTTATATCATGCCCACGGCAGTCACAGCAGAGGGTCTGAGTGCCTTTGGGCCCTGACCTCAAGGCTGAGAGAAGGTGATGAGCGGGGTTGCCTGCAAGGAGGCACCTGTGCGCACCTGCTGAGGATGGTGTTCAGAGTGGCTGCAGGTGTGCTCGGGAGTATGTCTCAGTGCCTGCGGGCACATTCCCGTGTGCGGGTGCTGGGTACCTCTGTGCATGTCAGTGTGTCTCTCTGGCATGTGCAGGGGTTTCAGGCTGGTTCTGTCTGCTTTTGCCTCTGTGCTTTGTGTGTTGGAACGCGAGCGTGGCTCTGTGCTGCGGCTGTGAGCTGTCTCTGTCTGCAGGTTGACTCAGCACACACATTTGTGTCCGTGTGTGTCAGGGTGTGTGGCTGTCTCAGGGATGGCCTGTGCGTGTCTGTGTTCTTGGGTCTTTTGAAGCCAACAATGAATCTGAAGCTCTGCTATTTGAAGGTGTTTTTCCTCTTCCTTTCTCTCCTTCCAGCCTGATCGATATGCCGCTCCCGTGCAGCTCCCCAAAGCCCACACACAGGCGAGTTCTGTGTGGACAGAGTCAAGTGTGGGCTTAGGAAGATCCACCCAGCCCCTCCAGGAGTACTTCCACCTGGCCTCTAGGTGAGCCGCCGGTCGTGCTGGCCAGAGCCTCCTTGTGGCTGAGGCAGCCAGCACAGGCACTGGGGGCCCATCGAGCGTGCCAGGCCCGCCGCCCCTCCCTGCCCACCATCTTGGAAAGGCCGTAGGAGGGTTCTGCGCTAAGCAGGGACAGATGGAGACACAGGGACCTCCCAGGCAGGTCAATTTGATGCCACTTTATATCAATATTCTCTATATATTTGTCCAACATTTACTTAGTGGAGTAGGTAAAGTGATGTTCTCTTTTTTTTTCTTTTCTTTTTTTTTTTTTGAGATGGAGTCTTGCTCTGTCGCCCAGGCTGGAGGATCTGGGCTCATAGCAGTCTCTGCCTGCCGGGTTCAAGCAATTCTCCTGCCTTAGCCTCCTGAGTAGCTGGGATTACAGGCGCATACCACCACACCCAGCTAATTTTGTTTGTTTGTTTGTTTGTTTTTTTAGTAGAGACAGGGTTTCACCATGCTGGCCAGGCTGGTCTCAACTCCTGACCTTGTGAGCTGTCCGCCTCAGCCTCCCAAAGTGCTGGGATTACAGGTGTGAGCCACTGCGCCCAGCCAAAAGTGATATTCTGTTAGTTAAAAAAACAAAACAACTGTAATCCCAGCACTTTGGGAGGCCGAGGCGGGTGGATCACGAGGTGAAGAGATTGAGACCATCCTGGTCAACATGGTGAAACCCCGTCTCTGCTAAAAAAATTACGAAAATTAGCTGGGCGTGGTGGCTCGTGCCTGTAGTCCCAGCTACTCGGGAGGCTGAGGCAAGAGAATTGCTTGAACCCAGGAGGCGGAAGTTGCGGTGAGCCGAGATCGCGCCATTGCACTCCAGCCCGGGTAACAAGAGCGAAACTCCGTCTCAAAAAAACAAAACAAAACAAAACAAAACAAAACAAAACAAAAAAAACTGGGAATGTCTGCTTATGACAAAAAAATGGAATCTATTGCGTGCATCAAGCATCACAAAGGTGTTAACTTAGCCTTTGATATCAGAGTTTTCCCATCATTTCTAATCAGAGGCACATTGTCATTCACTAAGGATGGGGGTAACTATTACATAGATGTGGATACACGGTTTGTTCCCAGAGACAGAGCTCGTTTTTTTTTCTTTTTTGAGGTGGAGTCTCACTCTGTTGCCCAGGCTGGAGTGCAATGGCACAGTCTCGGCTCACTGCTACCTCTGCCTCCCGGGTTCAAGTGATTCTCCTGCCTCAGCCTCCCAAGTAGCTGGGATTACTGGTGCTCACTACCATGCCCAGCTAATTTTTGTATTTAGTAGAGACGGAGTTTCACCGTTGTTGGCCAGGCTGGTCTCCAACTCCCGACCTCAGGTGATCCGCCCGCCTTGGCCTCCTAGTGTTGAGATTACAGGTGTGAGCCACCACACCCAGCCCCAGAGATAGAACTCTTCATCAGGCACTGTTTGGTTTCAAAATTTCAGCCAGCTCTGCAAGGCCAAGTTTACCCCGAACCAGTACTGCCTTTTTGTGAGTCAGATGAAGGTGACTTGTTCAGGCAGCCCCAGTCCCGTGGACAGGCAGCTTTGGGAGTGGAGTTTGGGTGGGTCCTCAGCCCTGTGTGTGGTGTGGAAGGGGCACCCTCCTGCATGTGTGTGGTGGGAAGGCCAGCTTAGATGTGGGAGGGTGGGCGGTGTGTACTGGGTTTGTGTGTTTTCGTGATATGTCTGATGAGTACAAGGAGCATATGTCGTTTTGGGTGGTGTGGGTCTGGGTGGGGTGTGTGTTGCATTGACTGTGGGATGTCTGGGTGTTTCTGGGCGGTGAAGAATGGGTTTTGTGTGAGTGGTGATCATTTTCGGGGACATGGAGGTGGGTATAATATGAGTATCCGGCTGGTGGGATGTCAAGTGCATGCGAGGCAGGTGTCACTGTGTGATGGTGGTCTGTGCCTTCTATTGGGCTGGGTGCATGGGGCGTGCCTGTGTGTGTGAGCGTGTGTGGTATGCGGTGTGTAATGCATACCTGTGTGCGTGGCTGTGAATGGGATTCCCGGGGACAGGTTCAGGGTCTCAGCCCTTCAGACTAGCATTTGCAGCCTTGGCCAGGCCTCCCCAGGGCCCCTCCCAGCTTTAGGCTGCCGCTGAGGTGGGGCGGGCTCTGAATTGCTGCTGCCCTAACCATACTGTCCTTGGGAGGCCAGCAAGGGCCTGTCTGAGGGCTTGAAGGAAGTTGTCTTGTAGAGTGGAGGGACAGGTGGATGGCAGTTTGCACAGGAGCTGTGCCCTGGCCAGGTGCCTATCTGGGGAGCTCAATTGAGATTCCATTTCCCCACCCCTTCCCCCAGATCATTGTCTGGGTCCACGTTGCCAGAATGATTGCAGTTGCTTTTAATCTGGCCTCTCTGCCTCTCCCCTGCACCCCTTTCCCTCCTTCTCTTATCCTCTCTGCTAGCCACCCCGTGGCCAGTATGCTTTTTTTAACACTCAAATCTGGGCACAGCCTCTTCACTTAAAACCCTTTTGTGGCCTCGCTACTGCCCGCAGGATGAAGGCCAAGCTCCTTGGCTGGGCACTCAAGGCCCCTACAACTGACCCTCATCTGCCGGTCCCAACTCCTCCCTCCACCCACGCCATGCCCATGATGCTGAGGGCCAACCCGGCGCTGTCTCCTTGGATGCCAGTGCAAGGTCCAGCCTCCAGCTCTTCCCTGCGCTGAGCCTCCTACCCCCTGGCTGGTGCCCTGTCCTCACCCGGTCTGGCCAAGCCCATAGCTTCTATCCCTGGAAGCCTCCCCTGCCCTTTCCAGGTGGAACTACTGGCTCCTTACCCAGAGCTAGCTTCAATCCTGCACAGAAGCTGCCCACTCTGCATAGTCACCGTCAGCTGGGCTGTGTGTCCTCACTGAACCCTGGCCTCCTCTGGGGCTATTTCAGGGATGCGCCTGGGTCAGCCCAGCCCCTTGGAGTCTGACTTCAACTTCTCGGTGATCCACCCTGAGTGGGGCTCCAGGGCCCACTTGCATGCTGGTGAGGGACATGCTTGGAGACAGTGGCGTCTCCACCTCTTGTCTCCATTCAGGCAGGCGGCTGGCCTGAGCTGCCTTGAGTCTGGAAGAGACATTGTCTGCAAGAGACTTCTCTGTCCAGGCTTTATTTCCCCAAAGCTGAAGCCTCCCCTGGGGATTAAGCTGTGTGATCTGGTGGGAAAGGAGAGGGAAAATTGGAAAGAGAAGGAGGGATTCCCCTGACTGCAGGGAGGATCTTTACGGACTCTGGAGACTGGAAGGGAGGAACACCTGGCACTGCCCAGGCAGAGGGGCTTGAGTCTGTTCCCTGGCAGGGCCGTGGAGGAGGTAGGATTTCCAAGGGGCTGTGTGGGTCCAAGCCTTGCCAATATGCGGAAACAGCCCTGGGGTTTGGGGTCAGTGGGTGTCTACCTCAGTTCATTTGCGTTGTGTAAAGAAATACCTGAGGCTGGGTAATGTTAAAGAAAAGAGGTTTATTTGGCTCATGGGTCTTCAGGCTGTACTGCTGGTGGCGGCACAGGGTGCTGCCCCAGGTGAGGGCTTCAGGACGCTCCCACTCATGGCAGAAGGTGGAGGGGGACTGTGTGCAGAGATCGCACGTGTAGACAGAGAGGAAGGTGGACGGGGACTGTGTGCAGAGATCGCACGTGTAGACAGAGAGGAAGGAAGGGAGAGAGAGAGAGGGGGAGGAGGACAGAGAGAGAGGGGGAAGGAGGGAGAGAGGGAGGGAGAGAGAGAAAGGGAGAGAGGGAGGGAGGGAGGGACAGAGGGAGGGAGAGGGAGGGAGAGAGCCCTCCTGGCTAATTTTTGTAACTTTAGAAGAGACAGGGTTTCACTATGTTGGCCAGGCTGGCCTCAAAGTCCTGACCTCAAGTGATCTGCTTGCCTCAGCCTCCAAAGTGCTGGGATTAAGGTGTGAGCCACCGCACTTAGCCTGTTTTTTGTTAAATTTTAATTTATTTTTATTTTTTAAGAAATGGGGTCTCATGGTGTTTGCCCAGGCTGAAATGCAGTGGTGCGACCATAGCTCATTGTAACCTTGAACCCCTGGGCTCCAGAGATCCTCCTCCCTCAGCCTCCCAAGTAGGTGGGACTATAGGCGCATGCCACCACATACAGCTCATTTTTTTTTAACACTTTTGGTAGAGACAGGGCCTTGCTATGTTGTCCAGGCTGGTCTTGAACTCCTGGCCTCAAGCCGTTCTTCTGCCTTGCCCTCCCAAAACTCTGCGATTACAGGTATGTACCACCACGCCCGGTCTTTCAGGTTTTATATTATTTTGTTATTATTTAATTTAGTTCTGCTAGTCTTTGTTTTGCTCCTCGACATTTCTCGACAAATGTTAACTGTGGTATAGGAATCTCAATCTGCATACTTACTTAGGTAACAAATAGCACGTTTTTGGCTCCTTTCAAATCAATTTTACATCTGATATTAAACCCCCAGTTTTTCCTCTAGGGATGTGTGAAATTCAGCCTCAGACCCTCTTGGGGCTAAGTCGGAGATGTGCATTCGTGTGTGTGTGTGTGTGTGTGTGTGTGTGTGTGTGAAAGAGGTACAGGTGGGGGTTCCCGTGTGTGTGTATGTGTGTGTGGGAAAGAGGTACAGGTGGGGGTTCCCGTGTGTGTGTGTGTGTGTGTGTGTGTGTGAAAGAGGTACAGGTGGGGGTTCCCATAGTTTGAAGCTGGGAGCAGGGAGCAGACAGGGACCCGAGGGTGGGCATGACTGAGGGTGCCCCCTAAGGAGTGTGGAGTAGGTAGACAAGAAGCAGTGAGTTGGTGTAAGGCGTGCCACTGAGTAGGAGCTGCTGAGTTCATGATCCCGAGCCTCATGAATTGTCCTATTAAGGAAGGTGTGGCCTGGTGTTTCTCCCTGGGGACATGTCCAGGACGCCTCTCCAGACTCGTCCATCCGAAGCGCCCTGCCCTTCTCTGACCCTCTCAGAGCATTCTATTTGGGCCTCTGTGAGGGCACTGACCACAGCCTTAGTTAGTATCTTGGGCTGCCATGTTCATTCAATTCAATTCAATTTAATTCAATTCAATTCCACAGTGTTAGATTCCATGCCAGACACTGAATTAGACTTGACTCCTGCCTTATGGGACCTGTTGTAGTGAAGTGGGGCTCTAGGTGTGTACATGCAGGATCACCATGCACAGTACTGCTGTGACAGCGGGTACTGGGAGCATCGGGCGATGGTTTCTAACCCAGGCTGCAGGTCAGTGAAGTCCGTGAAGATGCCAGATAGATGTGGTATCTCAACCAAGACCCAAGGGGTGAAGGGGAGAAGGCTGTGGGTGGAGGTGTTTCAGGCATTTCCGGCAGGGATGGTCTGTGGTGGAGACTGGAAGGCAGAGAGTGTGGGGCCTGGAGATGACTTCTCTGGGGCACAGAAGGGTGTGAAAGGACATGGCGAGGTGATAAAGGAGGAAGACAGAGGGTTGGGCTAGGGCCTTGACATGCAAGGCTTTGGGGGCCTCACAGTTAAGAGTTTGGGCTCTACCTGGGGGTGATGCAGGGAGAGTGGGTTTTGCATTTACAGTCTTTAAAGAGTACCTTGTGGCCAGGCACAGTGGCTCACGCCTGTAATCCCAGCACTTTGGAGGCTGAGGCAGGCAGATCACCTGAGGTCAGGAGTTTGAGACCAGTCTGGCCAACATGGTGAAACCCCGTCTCTACTAAAAATACAAAAATTAATTAGGCATGGTGGTGCACGCCTATAGTCCCAGCTACTGGGGAGGCTGAGGCAGGAGGATCACTTGAACCTAGGAGGTAGAGGCTGCAGTGAGCTGAGATCACATCACTGTACTCCAGCCTGGGCGACAGAGTGAGTCTCCATCTCAAAAAGAAAAAAAAGAAAAAAGGCACCTGTGTGTAGTGTGAAGAGTGGATGTGAGGGTGTGCTATTAAACGTCTAACAATGGTCATTTCAGAAAAAATGCCTTTTGGCCAATTGCTGTGGTGTAAAATACTCCCACTGTGACTGATCTTGAGCTATCAACATGATGCCGCTGAACACATGGCTGAGATGAGATGCTAGTGGTCTGATCTCCTGAGATGGCACAAGCTGGCTTCAGCACACCGCTGGTTGGAGTGAAGCAGGGAGGCCTTATTTATTTCCCTAGAGTGAGGGAGTGAGGGAGCTCCTCTCTCATCCCTGTTTCCTCACTCAGCAGCGACCACAGACCTGCACAGAGTTAGCCCTGAGGCCAGAAATATTCTGGAAGGACAAACGGGAGAAGATCCCTCAGGAACGTCCCATCCCATTTCCCAAGGGGATCCCTGAGAACTGACTGTCCGGAGGAAGTCAGAGGCAGGGAAGGGTGCCCATGTGATCAGATTTCCCCTCTCCAGGGCTGAGGACGGGAGGAGGGCATGCTGGGATGGGAAACCGATGAGCTGATGATAATAATTATGACAATTATGTAAAATACACAAATAATAATTACAGAAAATCATGATTATTATTGGTGGGTGTGATATGTCTCCAGCTTTTTGGAACTGCACAGAAATGTTGGATGCCCCTTTTCTCGTGGGTGTGTGAGTGTCACAGTCAAGCTCGGGGTGTCTGGCAGGAGCTGGGGTTTCCAGCCCTCTCTAGACAGCTGTCTCCTGCTCTGGGTCTTGGTGGGATGCAGCCTTCTTCACACAGTGCCAGGCCTGAGTGAGCCAGATCAAGCTCAGGAAAGGCAGGGCCGCCTACTTCTAATTCCTACCTGAGAACCTCACTGAGGACACAGCCATGGGAGGGCTGAACTGGGAGAGGGCAATGATTAACCTAGAAGAAGAATTCAAAGGCTCAGGAGCCACATGTCTTGCTGATGAGCTGGTCTCATGATTCATGGCTGATTAGATATCTGACCCAAATAGTGTCAATTAGACTCTCTTTTCTGGAAATATAGAGCTGGGACTGGGAGAGAGCAGGGTTTGTCTATGTGAATGATTGAATCTCTCACTGGGAGGCTGGGCGTAGGCAGGTTCTATCCAGCAACGAAGTGGACTGTGGAGGGGGAGAGAGAAGGGACTGACATTCCTGGTGGCTTCTGCTTTGTAGCTCCAGTCCTCTTCCACGAAGTTCCTTTATCTTTGTAGCAAAAGCCCCAGTGATGCCAGCTTGAAGGGGTGTCTGTTACTTCACTTGCAGCTAAGATTCTAAGCAGGGCTGTACTGCAAAGAGCCTTGAATGTTTTGGTTTTATGGATCAGAGGTCCACTGAAGCTAGCTCACTCAAGACACTAGTGGGATCATAAGGGCACTTGCGTGGAAATCCTACTAGAGAAACTGTCAGAGGGCTGGGGCCAGTGGGAAACAGAGGCAGACTGGATTTAAGATGGCGCCAGGACCTCAGCAGCTGGAGGGAATTTATTAACTCTATTAACACAACTTGGGGTCAATTCCTGGTGGCTGCCTTTCCTGTCGTGCTAACACTTCGCCAATTCTTGCCTTTTTCCTTCCATTGCATCAACCTGAGAGAAGACATCCAATCGGCTCACCTGATGACTGTCTTCTCTTTGTGGAGCCTTTTGTATCAGGCCATGTGATAGGCCGTAAGATAGCCTATGGATGGGCTGCCCTTATTTCTGGTGCTCTTCATGGTCCAATCAGATGCCATCTCTCAGCTGCCCATCTTGGGCAGAGTAGTTTTAAACAGAAGGTGGTTGTGTCAGTGTGGAGGCTGGTGAGTCTTTTGTGAATGCAAGGCTTGGTACGTAATTCAGTAGGTGATGGTAAGTCCTCTGAGGTTCTTGAGGGTGTGATGTGGTCAAAGCTGAGACTTGTGACTATTGCCTGGCTGCAGGGAAGAGATTGGTTGGAGGGGAGAGGACAGGCAGGGAGGCCAGGGAGGTGGTCACTGCTTAGTCCAGTGACAGGACATGAGCTGAGCTGGCCTGATCTAGAGGGTGGGCCAGGCCAGGACCAGGGAGGGCAGGTGAGGCTCCGGGGACACCACATTTAAGTGGCCTATTCCCTCTCAGGGCCAGCCCTTGCAGAAGCCTCCTTTATTTTGCTTCACTCACCCCATCCTAGACCTGGTCCTGGATGGGTGATGGAGAAGACGCTGGAATGTACGGGCTGAATAACTGGTGGGTTGTGGGTGGTGAGGAGAGGGACCCTCCTTTCGCTGGTGAATGCTGAGGCTTTTGGTGGTGTGGCCTGGAGGATCAGGAGGCCAGGCCCAGAGATGGGGAAGCAGGAGGAGGGAAGCTGGGTTTGTGGAGGAGGCCGATAAGTTCACTCTGGGGTCTGAGGAGTTTGCGTTGCCTGTGGGACGTTGAGGGCAAGGTTTCTAGTAGACAGATGGCAATGTGGGCCTGAAGCTTGGGGAGAAGTCAGAGCCGTAGAGGTGGGCAGCGTCAGGTTAGAGGTGATCCTGAGGTACCGTTTGCAGAGTACTGGGCACTGTACTGGCACAAAGCATGTGCTCAGGAAATGTTTTGTAAGTTATATGGGAAGTCATGGGAATGCACTTGATTCTCCGGGGAGTGTTCTAGGGAGGAATGGGTCTCTAATGGTAAAATGTCAGACAGCTGACAATAGCTTCTGGATTAGGGAACATTTGTGGGTAGAAAGGGATTCTTTTGGAGCTTGTTACATGACCCCATACTCATATCCACAGATGTGTCCTGTTCGCAAGAATTCCTGGAGCACAAATGCCTGGTTGAAGGGTTGAGGACTGACATGGTTTGGCTCTGTGTTCCCACCCAAATCTCATGTTGAATTGTAATCCCCAGGGTTGAAGGAGGGAGGCCTGGTGGGAGGTGATTGGATCACGGGGTCCTCCTTGTCGTGCTCTTGATAGTGAGAGAGTTCTCGCGAGATCTGGTTGTTTGAAAGAGTGCAGCACCTCTCCCTTTGCTTTCTCTCTTCCTCCTGCTCCTGCCGTGTAGGCGTGCCTGCTTGCCCTTCACCTTCCACCATAATTGTAAGTTTTCTGAGGCCTCCCCAGCCGTGTGGAACTGTGAGCCCATTAAGCCTGTTTTCTTTATAAATTAGCCAGTCTCAGGTAGTTCTTTATAGCATTGCAAGAATGAACTAATACAAGGACCAAGAATCATGGGACCTCTAGCTTCTTCTCTGACTGTGATGGTTGCCGCTTCTTTAAGAAGTGACTTCCTGGTAATTACCCAGCGGTTGTGCGTGGTCATCAGTGGAACTGGTAGTGTAATCCCCAACACCTGTGTGAAGTCTTAGTTTTTTTTTTTTCCAGGGTGGTTTCACATTCATGAATTCATTTGAGATCTGTTACTCCCTTGTGAAGGAGGAAGCCCAGGGCTCATCATCCCCGTTTTACAGGTGAAGCAACTGAGGCTCCAAGAGGTCAAGCGGCTAGCTGAGAGGCACAAAGCTGGTCAGGGAAGCCTGACTTGGAATCTAGCTTAAAAATCTGCTTAAGAAAATACAATCTCCTGAATCTAGAAGTCATTATGTACTCTAGGCTTTCCTTAGCTATATAATAATAAGATAGCATCGGAGTTACATAAATGCTAATGTTTATTGGAGACTTAAATGATGGGTACTGTATTTTCCATTTAAACCTCACAACAATTCTATGGAATAGGTACTATCATCCATCTATTGGCAAGAATGCAAAAAGAATGTCCAGTTCTGGCCATGATGTGAAAAGAGGGTTTTTGCATCCATCACTGGGGATTGAGAATTGCTGTGAGTGTTAGGGAACAAAATCAGCCGTGGAAATTAAAATTTAAAGTACAAACACCCTTGATTCATACATCGCTTTTTGGGGAATCTAGCCTGTGGGAATAAGAGCATCAGAACATAAGGATAAATGCACAAAGACATTTACTATCGCACCATTTGTAGTCATGAATGAAACAGTCGAACGTTCATCAGAAGGAAATGGTTAACTGATTTGCTGCAAATCGTGACCCAGCTAATGGCAGGAGGGAGAACTTTCCAGATGCACTGACCTCAAGGGTGGTCCATGATGTGTTAAGTGAACAAAGCAAAATTGGAGTAATGTGAATTCTATTTTTATTAGATAAATAAATGGAAATTTATTTTTTATGTATTTTTTGAGATGGAATCTCTCTCTGTCGCCCAGGCTGGAGTGCAGTGGCTCAATCCTGGCTCACTGCAACCTTCGCCTCTTGGTTTCAAGCAGTTCTCATGCCTCAGCCTTCTGAGTAGCTGGGATTACAGGTGCATGCCACCACACCCGGCTACTTTTTTGTATAGTTTTTAGTGGAGACAGAGTTTCACCATGTTATCCAGGCTGATCTCAAACTCCTGGCCTCATGTGATCCATCTGCCTCGGCCTCTCAAAATGCTGGGATTACAGGCATAAGCCAGTGTGCCCAGCTAATAAATAGAAATTTTAAAAGCCCATATTTTTTTTTTGTGTCTGTAAGGATCTAGAAAATTACAGACTGCCCTCTGTATCGGGGGTTCTGTATCCATAGATTCATTCAACCAACTACAGCTCAAAAATGTGAAAAAAAAGAAAAAATATATAACAGCAAAAATAAAAAATAATACGGTATAGCTATATAGCATTTACATTGCATTAGGCATTATAAGTAATCTAGAGATGATCAAAAGTATATGGGTAGGTGTGTGAGGTTAGTTGCAAATATAATACCATTTTATATCAAAACTTGAGCATCTGCAGATTTTGGTATGGAGGGGGTCCTAGAACCAATCCCCCTGTGAATACTGAGGAATGACAGTATATGAAAAGATACGTGTCATCTGTTGTGACCTCAGGAAGATTAGATTAAAGGCAGGGAGGAGAAGAAAATGAACTTTTCCTACATGTCTGCATTACTCAACTAGGATAGCTGGAGAGAGTCAGGGTGGCTCCATAGAGGTGGTGACATTTGAGTTGAGTGTTGAAGGATGGATAGGAGTTTGCCAGTCAACCAGGCTTGGAATGGGCGGAGGGGATAGCATTTTAGGCAGAGGCACAGAGATGTGGAAGCTCGTGAGTGGAGAAAGGACAGCAGTGTTGTGTGGCTGCTCACTCATGAAGAATGTTGCTATGGAGATTAAAATGAGAGAATGCAGGCCAGGTATGTTGGCTCATGCCTGTAATCCCAGCACTTTGGGAGGTCAAGGTGGGTGGATTGCTTGAGCCCAGGAGTTCAAGACCTGCCTGGGAAACGTGGTGAAACTCCATCTCTACAAAAAATACAAAAATTAGCCAGGTGTGGTGGTGTGTGCCTATAGTCCCAGCTACTCATGAGGCTGAGGTGGGAGGATCGCTTGAGCCCGGGAGGTTGAGGCTGCAGTGAGTTGTGATTGTGCCACTGCACTCCAGCCTGGGCAACAGAGAGGGATCTTGTTTCCAAAAAAGAAAAAAAGAGAATGTATGTGGAATGCCTTCGAAAGGCCACTCGATCTTGGTTCTTGCTCCTGTGAAGCAGACAGTCTAATTCCTGCCGTATATTGGAATATGGGTTAAGGATCACATGTGGCAAATGCAAGTTAGGTATGGAGTAAGGTAGAGGGTGGTGGGGTACTGGGCTTCCTCTTCCTTTATTTCCTTTATTCCTTTCTCATCCCCTCTAACTCCTTTGTTTTCTTCCTCAATCCCCTCTTCCTTATTTCCCTCTCCTCCAATTCCCTTTCTCTCCCTCCCTTTTGCTGTCTTAAGTCTACTCCTGGCCAGGTGCGGTGGCTCATACCTGTAATCCCAGCACTTTGGGAGGTTGGGGTGGGCGGATCACCTCTGGTTGGGGGTTCAAGATCAGCTTGACCAACATGGAGAAATCCCGTCTCTACTAAAAATACAAAATTAGCTGGGTGTGGTGGTGCAGGCCTATAATCCTAGCTACTCAGGAGGCTGAGGCAGGAACATCGCTTGAACCCGGGAGGTTGAGGTTGTGGTGAGCTGAGATCATGCCACTGCACCCCAGCCTGGGCAACAAGAGCGAAACTCCGTCTCAACAAACAAACAAAAGTCCACTCTCCTTGGGTGCCTCTGTAGGGAAAGGGCCACGGCAGAGGGACTGTCTGGCTGCGGACAGTCAGCTGGACATGGCATGACCCTTCTCAGTCCCTCTGATCTGGGCAACTCAGGCAGGACCACAGGCTGTGATGCCAGGTCAACCTAGGTGTAAATCCCAGCTCTACCACTTACTAGCTGTGTGACCTCAGGCAAGTGGTTCAATGTCTCTGAGCCACTGCGTCTACATTTATAACATGCACATAATGATTCTGTTGTAAGGTCATTGTCAAGATTAACTGAGAAAAGGTCTACATATAGCATTATCAAAGATCTAGACACAAAAATATTTTCTTCTTTCTTTCTTTTTTTTTTTTTTTTTGACGGAGTCTCCCTCTGTCACCAGGCTGGAGTGCAGTGGTGCGATCTTGGCTCACTGCAACCTCTGCCTCCCAGGTTCAAGCAATTTTCCTGCCTCAACCTCCCAAGTAGCTGGGACTACAGGCATGTGCCACCAAGTCCAGCTAATTTTTTAGTAGAGACAGGGTTTCACCATGTTAGCCAGGATGGTCTTGATCTCTTGACCTTGTGATCTGCCTGCCTTGAACTCCCAAATTGCTGGGACTACAGGCATGAGTCATCGTGGCTGGCCATTATATTTTATTTCTTCATCTCCTTTTAGCCTAGAGATGATTCTGGCAAACTCTGTGAACCTGTGCTGTTTTGTTCCAGGGACTTCCTTCCTTCCTGCCTAATACTGGACCTCGAATTGTGGATTAGCCACAGTCAGTGTTCAATTCTCTGCATGTTTCAGGCTGCTTCTGCTCTCTCTTCCACTCGAACCCAAAGAAGCAAGTGAATCAAAGTAACTCCAGGCAGCAGAGCCAAGATGGAGGAGGACAGCTCTGGGATGCCTAGAGCCGGGGCCATCTCCCTGGGGTGGATAAAGGGGGTGACTTTGGGGGCTGGGGCAGACAGCTGAGGATTTGGAGGCACCACTCTCTGATAAGGAGGTTGTTTTCTCTGCACTCGGAGGAGTCCCTGCCTGGCTCTGTGTGTATGTTGTGAGGGACCCTGCAGAAGGCCCCTTCATGGTGATGGAAAGAGTTATGAGTTATTAATGGTGTTTGTAGTTGTAAGCGCCACTAACGACCATAATCATGTGCGTTGTAATAATGTGTGTAATGAAAACTCCAGCAATGAATTAATAGATCCATCATGACTTTGATGACCATGTGAACATAAGCTAGAGCACGACTTTATGTTAACAGGCCTGGCACAGCCTGGCAGGGAGATGGGTATGTGAGGGAAGAAAGGTCCTGGGGCTAACAGGCAATCCTGGAACGGGCAGGCCCAGCTGTGCATCTCTGCTTAGTATCTTCAGAGCTGTGTGACCTGGCACTGTCCCATTACCTCTCTGAGCCTGTTTTCTCATCTAAATTAGAGATAATGATATTCCATCTCCTATAGAGCTGTGAGGATTAAATGAGATACTACACCTGAAATAGGCCATGCCTTGCGGCACCTCCCTTGCTAACTCTCCCCAGCTAGGCTGGTTGCATTGCTGCTCTGAGGAATGACACCTGTGCAATGCTGCAGGCCCTCTGCGCTGGCTGTTCTCTCTGCCCGGCACCCTCCCCACAGTCACAGCCATGAGTCACTTAGTGATAGGGATGGTTTTTTTTTTTTTTTTCATGTTTTGAGACAGAGTCTCCCTCTGTCACCCAGGCTGGAGTGCAGTGCGATCTCGGCTCACTGCAACCTCCACCTCCCGGGTTCAAACGATTCTCCTGTCTCAGCCTCCCGAGTAGCTGGGATTACAGGCATGCGTCACCACGCCCTGCTAATTTTTGTGTTTTTAGTAGAGACGGGGTTTTGCCATGTTGGCCAGGATGGTCTTGAACTCCTGCTCTCAAGTGATCTGTCCTGCTTGGCCTTCCCATGTACTGGAATTATAGGCATGAGCCACCGCACCTGGCCCACTACTGTATACTGTATAAGCACTGTACACTTAGGCTACACTCAATTTATAAACTTTTTTTTTCAATAATAAAGTATCTTGCTATAACATTTGTACTCTTTTTTTTTTTCTTTTGAGATGGAGTTTCACTCTTGTTGCCCAGGCTGGAGTGCAATGGCGTGATCTCAGCTCACTGCAACCTCTGCCTCCCTGGTTTAAGTGATTCTCCTGTTTCAGCCTCCTGAGTAGCTGGGATTATAGGCACCTGCCACACACCTGGCTAAGTTTTGGTGTTTTTAGTAGAGATGAGGTTTTACCATGTTGGCCAGTCTGGTCTTGAACTCCTGACCTCAGGTGATCCACCCACCTTGGCCTCCCAGAGTGCTGGGATTACAGGCATGAGCCACTGTGCCTGGCAACATCATTTTTACTTTATCTCTTTTTGATTTGTAAAAACTTTTGGATTCTTATAATAACATGTAGCTTAAAACACAGACATATACAGCTGTATAAAAATACTTCATATCCTTATTCTATACGCTTTTTTCTTCTTTTCATAGATACCTTTTGTGAAAACTGTCAATAGAAGCTTTTTTCTATTATAAAATTATTTCCTTTTCCTTTTTTTTTCTTTTTAGACTTTTTTTGGTCAAAAATAAAGACACACACACACACACATTAGCCTAGGCCTACCTGGGGTCAGGATCATCAATATCACTGTCTCCCACCTCCACATCTCGTTCTGCTGGAAGGTCTTCAGGGGCAGGAGCACACTAGAGCTGTCATCTCTGAGAACAGTGCCTTCTGGAATAGCTCCTGAAGGACTGCCTGAGGCTGCTTTACAGGTAGCTTTTTTTTTTTTTTTTTTTTTTTTAATGTAAGTAGAAAGAGTACACTTTGAAATAACAATAAAAAGTATAGCGTAGTAAATACATGAGTCAGTAACATTGTTTATTATCAAGTATGATGTACTTGTACATAATTGTATGTGCCAGAATTTTTTTTTTTTTTTTTTTTTTAGCTTGCTCCTGTTGCCCAGGCCAGAGTGCAGTGGCGCAATCTTGGCTCACTGCGACCTCCGTCTCCAGGTTCAAGCGATTCTCCTGCCTCCGCCTTCTGAGTAGCTGGGATTACAGGCATGTGCCACCACACCTGGCTAATTTTGTATTTTTAGTAGCGATGGGGTTTCATCATGTTGGCCAGAATGGTCTCGAACTCCTGACCTCAAGTGATCTGCCCGCCTTGGTCTCTCAAAGTGCTGGGATTACAGGTGTGAGCCACCACACCCAGCCCATTGTGCTAGACTTTCACACGACTGGCAGCTCAGTAGGTTAGCTTACACCAGCACTACCATAAACACATGAGTATGTGCTATGACATTCCCACAGTCCGATGTTATGATGGCGACTGTGTCACTAGCGATAGGACATTTTCAGGTCAGTTATAACCTTATGGGACACTGTTGTATGGATGACTGAAATGGTTGTGACACAGGGCTGTATTTACATGGCTTGTTCCATCTTCTGGCAGGTCACCCCTTAAATGTCACCTCATCAGGGAGACCTTTCTGACCTTTTTGTCTAAAACAGTACCCCACCCTCTGTTCTCTCTGTCTGGTTTATTTTTATTCCCAGCTCGTACATATTTATGTGTGGTGGTTTATAACTTTCTGGTCAGTCTCTGCCTGTAGACCGTATCACAAGAACAGGGACTATGTTTTGCTCATGGTGGAATCTTGAGCACCCAAAACGGCACCCAGGACATGGGAGGCACCCAGGAAATATTGATTGAGTCAAGGAAGGAATATCTCCATGACAGGCATAAAGTAAGTGCTTAATAAATGGCGACTGGGGTAAAGCCGTGTGAGCAAATGAGCAGACACCACCGTGAGGGAGAAGCTATGAGGAAGCTTCTCTGCACAGGAAAGCCCAGGGCATCTGGTTTTCTGCCCTTCTCTCCTCACTTGCCTCCTTTGCAATCGTTGAGAGAACTGCAAGGCTGCCAGTGACCTTGGACGAGGCTTCCCCCTACACTATGGAGTTGGTGCGCCTGTCTTGGGGGTTCCGATTCTGAAGGATGAGGTTCCTGATCCTAAGCAGCGAGCAGAAGGGATCTTCGGGTCTTCCTGCCAGACTCCTGGATTCTGTCTAAAGTGTCTGCAAAACTGGTGTGTGCTTGTGTGTGACTGTGGGAGAGTGTGATGAGTCACCGTGCAGATGCTGGGCTGTGCCTGTATGTCTGTATCCTGTGTTTGATTACTTGTGCAAGTATGTGTCTGTCTGTTTAGCATGTGCTTGCTTATATGTGTTGGGTGAACAACTGTGTGTGTAACTGTACATACGTGCTGGGTGTAGGCCTGTGTGGAAGGCATGACAGTGTGTGAGGGTACGTGGGTATGAGTGTGTGTGCCTTTGCTTCAGGGTGAGCTATGGGTGTGTGTGCATGAGATTCATGGAGAGGTGTGTGTGTGTGTGTGTGTGTATGTTTTCTAGTTGTGAGAGGGTGTGGACAATGAAGTTTGCACACATGGATTGTGTGTGAACTTATCTTTGAATGAAACTCTGTGATGGATGGATGAGGGATTTCTGGGCCAGGGGTAGCTTGTCCATAGGCCTTGGGCTACTGAAGACACCGGTTGTATTATTTTGCTTGTGCTTGTGTTTCTTTTCTTTTTTTTTTTTTCTAAGACGGAGTCTCGCTCTCTTGCTGAGTCTGGAGTGCAGTGGTGCAATCTCGGCTCACTGCAACCTCTGCCTCCTGGGTCAAGCGATTCTCCTGCCTCAGCTTTCTAAGTAGCTGAGATTACAGGTGTGTGCCAACACACCTGGGAAATTTTTGTATTTTTAGTAGAGACAGGATTTCACCAAGTTGTCCACGCTGGTCTCAAACTTGTGACCTCAAGTGATCCACCCACTTGGCCTCCCAAAGTCCTGGGATTACAGGCATGAGCCGCTGCATCCAGCCTGTGCTTGTGTTTCAAGCTATCCTGACACTGAACTGTGGAAAGAGGGGTGGGTCTCTTGGGAGGATTTCTGCTGATTGCCGCCGTTTCATTAGAAACACAATTATTTCGTAGGGCTGGGCTGATGGTGTTGGAAATAGCCAAATACAGCACTGGAGTGACAGGGACCACATCCCATTTGATACTAATTGGTTTGATGATGGTAATTGTTATATTGCAGACAGTTGTGACTGTCTCCTAATTTAATATAATCAATAAGGTAACAACAGCTCAATGCAAATGAGATGTGGGGACCCATGGGACCATTTGTAAGTTATGTTCCTAATGCATTTTCCTAATTAACTGTAGCACACCCTCCCCCCTGCCACCTTCTCTGGAGTGTGAGAGAAGTGATCATGTGAGATGCCATGCTTTGCTTTCTCCAAACCTTCACTTTCAGAGAGGCTCAGGGAGACCTCACCCTAGAGCTCCCAGGAACCCTAAACACTTTCTTAGGACCAGCTGACATGGAGTCAGGGAGTCAACAGTTCAGTAGCATACTTCCCTTCAGATTTATGAACCCCCCGGCACCCAGCTTGAACCCATGTAGTTTATTTGCTTCTTCCATCTGATTGGAAGGTGCTCCAGGACAGGGGTTGTACTTCCCATCAGACTGGTCACTGTCACTCAGGGGCCTATGTCTCTTTCACTGAGTAAAGGCTCCAAATGCCACTGCTGGTGTTTTATTCATGACAAGCCCTCATGGATGTGGATGTGTGCATGCACGTATATTGCAGTGTATCCCAGATAGTGTGTCTGGAATGCAGCAAGCCAGTTTTAACCACTTAGGTAGTGGTTAAAAGAGACTCTGGGCCAGGCGTGGTGGCTCACACCTATAATCCCAGTACTTTGGGAGACAGAGGTCGGATGATCATTTGAGCACAGGAGTTTGAGACCAGCCTGGGCAACACAGTGGGACTCCATCTCTACAGAAAATTAAAAAATTAGCTGGGCATGGTGGTATGCACCTGTGGCCCAGCCACTCAGGCTGAGGTGGGCCTGGGAGGTTAAGGCTGTAGTGAGCCATGATTGCGCCACTGCACTTTGGCCTGGGCAACAGAACGAGATCCTGTCTCAAAAAAGTAAAAAAAAAAAAAAAAAAAAAAAAAAAAAAAAAAAAAAAAAAAAAAAAAAAAAAAAAAAAAAAAAAAAAAAAAGAAACTGGATCCAGACTGGGTTAATTCTCAGCTCTATTACCTACTAGCCAGAGTGACATTGGACAAGTTACTTGCCCTCTTTGTGCCTCAGCTTCCTCATTCAACAAATGAGGAAAATAGTGGTACCTATTCACTGCTGATCTCTTGTGAGATTTAAGTGAGTTAATATATTAACTCGTTTTAGTGTTTATTCAAGTTAAAAAGGTCCTTAGTCCCATTAGGCACATATAAAGTGCTCAATAGCCACATGTGGGCAGTGACTGGAGTCTTAGAGCAGATAAATGTCTCCATCATGGCAGAAAGTTCTGTTGCACAGTGCTGCTGTAGACCTTTGGTGTGGACTGGGTTGAACTCCGAGGAGGTCCCACACTCCTGTAGATTTGAGTATGGATGCACCTGTGCTTCCCCCAAATTCTCATTCAGTGTGTTGCACAAGCTCCTCTCCTGTTGGCAGAAAGAGCCCAGTTCTGTGCCACCTCTTGTCATGTTCCCTGCTCCTGATGCCCAGGTCTGGAGCCCCAGTTGCTGTTGTACCAGATGGCCCGGGAGTTATTAATGAGAGGCTGTGTGTGTGTGTGCATGTGCTGGGGCTGTGTGCTGTGATCATCATTTTGGGGCTTTCCTTGGGGAAGTAACAAATGGCATCTTTGCCCAGGAGTCCTCTAGCAGGGACCACCTCATAAATCAGTGTGAAAAGCTCCTAGTCCCTGTGGAGTCACCCCACGGCCTCACAGCTAAGTGACCCAAAGTCTCTGTGGCCAGCATGGCTTCACTTCCTGCCACCACCTCCCCAGATGTCTGGGCCTCTTGGGCACTGGGCTGGCTTGACTGTCAGCAGGCCCAGGCCCCAGTCCTGGTTCTACCAGTAACCAGTGGCCTGAACTTGGAGGAGTCTCCTTTTCTCTCTAGGCCCCAACTTTCTCATCTGTAAAGTGGGAGAAGGGAAGAACCACTACATGGTCTCTGTAATGCTCTGTAATGGTCTCAGTGACAGAAAGCTGCCTCACATGGGAGTGACACCTGCCACTGAGAAGTGTAGTATTTGGGATCCATAATCACTGCAACCTTCCAGCCCAGAGAAAAGACCACAGGCCTAAGAGTCCAGGGCAGCATGGATCACCTGCTTTGGAATCACTTCCTTAAAAATCTAGATTTCTGGAACCCACTATGGATCCGCTGACTGAGGATCTCTGGATGATGACTGCATTTTCATTGCATTGCCCCAGTAATTCTTTTTTTTTTTTTTTTTGTCTTTTTCCGTTTCCTTTTACCTTCCACCATCTGACCAAGAATGCCCCAGTAATTCTTATGCATTGTAATGTTAGAGAACCTTTGTCCTAAGGGCACATAATGCACCTCCAGTGCTCTTGCTTTTGGGGAGGGACGAGCTGGAGCACAGTACTGGGTGGAGGGTTGAGGGCAGAGACTGGATCGGGGTGGTGGTGAGGAAGGCTGTGTCTTCAAAGGGGGCCTAGTTTAAAGCCACATTCTAGCCAGTTTGGCAAACTGGGGCCAGGTCTGGCTCAGAACAGAGGACAAGCCAGGAGGTCTGATCTGAGGGGACAAGTGGGAGCAGAGGCCTTCTTTTGAGGCGGGTTGCTTCTCTGGGTTTTTGGAGACAAGGTCTGGCCCTGATGGCGTGGGCTGCAGTAACTAGCCAAGAGGGAAGCTGGTTAGTGTGACGGTCAAAATGCACAGTTTTGGGAACTACATAGCATTTGGTTTAAATCCTGGCTAGGTAGCATCTTGGCAGTGTGACCTTGGGCAGGTCACTTAACCTCATCTGTGGAATGGTGACAGTGACATCTACCTCGCTGGATTAAATAAGGCAACATGCACAGAAGCCCCAGGCACACTGAAATACTTACATGTTCTTCTCTCTCCCCAGCTAGCCTCCTGAATCCCCCTTGACAAGGCTCAGAGCAACATGGAGGCCTGGGTAGGATTTAGACAGTAATGGTAGCTGCCCCTTTGCACCATATTCTGGAACTTACCAAGTATTTTCGTGTCCTTTATCTCATGATAGTGTGGGGCTATCCTGGTGGGAAAACTGAGATTGAGAGAAATTCAGTGAGTTGCTCAAAGTCACTTGCTGGCACATAGGAAAGGGGAGGGGTACACATCTGCCCTAAGTGAGACCCACTGTGGCAACTGATTGCTGCTGGTGACAAAGCCTTCTGTGTTAGCCCATTTTGCATTGCTGTAGGAATACCTGAGACTGGGTAATTTATAAAGAAAAGAGGTTTATTTGGCTACAGTTCTGCAAGCTGTACAAAAAGTGCAGTGCCAGCATCTGCTTCTGGTGAGGCCCCAGGAAGCTTCCAATCATGGCAGAAGGCAGAGGGGGAGCTGGCATGTCACATGGCAAAAGAGGGAGCAAGTTGAGGGAGCAGGTGCTATGCTCTCTTAAACAGCCAACTCTCCCATGAATGAATAGACTGAGAACTCACTCATTACTATGGGGACAGCACCAAGCTATTTATTAGGGATGCACCCCCATGACCTGAACACCTCCCACCAGGCCCACCCCCAACACTGGAGGTCACATTTCAACATGAGATTTGGAGGGGACAAAACATCTGTATCTCTTCCCAAACCCCTTAAAGACAGAACTTGTGAGCCCACGTGTGGTGGGGTGGAGGAATAAGGAGACTCTTAGGGAATTTCTGCTTGGGCTGGGCTCCTGTTTAGCCACCTGATGTGTGGGCATGGATTTCTGGACTGGGAAGCCATTCTCTGCCATCCTGTTTGGGGTGCACTGGTCAGGGTGGGGTGTGGAGGGGTGGTTCTGTTTCTCCTGCCTGATCTTTTGGCCTGGCCTCCTGGGTGACCAGCCAAGGCCCAGTGCCCCTCCCTATGGTTGATTCACCACCTCCAGCTGTGTTTTTGGGAAATGAATGGATAATCAGGCTGCCAGCTTGGGAAAGACTGGAGCAAATAGACCACGTGTGTAGGTAGCTGTTAGCATAACTGGCAGCATGGTTCTGGGCAGGCAGCTGGCAGAAGTGTTAGGCCAGACCAGGCATGAATTGGGGCAGGCTGGGGGAAGTGGAGCTGGGCAGGCATCTGGCTCTGCAGTTGGCTGAAGTCGGACAGGACATAGTGTGGGCTGACAGCTGGTGTGGAGGATGGAGGCCGTTGGGAGCCAGCCTCAGGCAGAGGCTTCAGCACCACGGACAGCTCTGGGGAGGTGTCTTTCTGTTGCCCAAATCCTGCAGCAGTTTGAGACATTTACCTGGAAGTCACTTAAGCCCCTGTATTTCTGTGGTTGTTCATGAGCCTTTGCACACCTCCTTCTTAGCATAATCTTTAATAAGTCACTCCAACAGCTCCCCAGCTCTGTTTCCAGAGGAATGCCCATGACTTTGACCTATTTGGGGTTTCCCTGAGGGGTTCACATCTTTCAAGAGTCTAATTTGTTGGTGGGTGATCCTGTCATCCTCTGGGGTGCACATACTTTAGCGCCAGGGCCTAGCCAGGGACCCAGTGTTGGTTGTAGGCAGGTCAGCAAAGTTTGACCTGGGTTGGCAGAGGGGTTTGCTGCTTCCCCTCAGCCCAGTCATGGTCCCCGCCGCCATCATGCCTCCAGTGCCCAGTACACATGAATCTCCCCCAGCTCCTCTTTCTACTCTTTTTTTGCTTGTGACTGCTTGAGTGAATCAGGGCTGAAGATCAGAAGTCCCCAGTTACGGAGCTTTCCCCACTAATGAGCTCTCCCAGGGCCTCAGACAGCCCCTCCCTTTGCCCTGCCCCACCCTGTTAATTTATTTATAACACAGGGCACCATCCCCCACATCGCCAGAGGAGAAAGGGCCAATCAGCTTGCAGTGCTGCCAATCAATGTGGGGGTGGGAGAGGGCAGAAGAGGATGATTCAGAGAACTGGAGTGAGGGCAAAGTGAGAAGTATTATAGGCTCTATAATTTATCTCAGCATAATATCATTTAGCCCAAGCTCCTCACATGCAGATGAGGTGTCTGAGGCTCAGAGCAGTAAAGTGACTTCTTAAATCCACACAGCCAGTGATGACCAAGCCAAGAACTGGAACCTGGGTGTTGTGGTTCCCAGTCCAGCGCGATTTCCACTACAGAACATCTTTAGAATGCATTTGTTTTGATGACTGAAGTGAGGCCTCTGTTTCAACTGGCAGCTTGGCATTTTTCTGTCCGTCAACACTTTGATAAATTTAGAAGAAATGGACTTATATTAGCGCATCTGGGAACTAGCAAAAAAGATCAAGATTGTCACTGATGATATCTTCACTCTACCACCTTGGAACAAAATGGCAGGTGACATGAACATTTTCAGGGAGACATGGTGTCTTTCACTTGTAACAGATTCCAACATGATTTGACTTGTGGGTAGAAGTTACCATGGATATGTGGAGGTGGAGAAGTCGGTCTGTGAGTTGATGGGTTATCATGGTCATTTATAGTGGTGGATAGAGAGTCATTTGGTGGTTAGTGTCCTAGTCAGACATAGGCCAGGAGAAGCAGAGTTTGGCACAGTCTATATAAGCCTGACATCCTAGGTCTTCAAAATCTGCTTTTCCATCCATGGATGTATTTCCCTTTCACCATCAAACACTGGAGGACTGGAGATACCAAAATATTCCAGGCCAGAAGAGTCTACTAGGGGTGTTTGAAGATGACATTGATCCAATTTCCTGTACTCATTCTTCCCTCTACATAATCAATCCCAAAGGCCAAACTGTAAGAGCCTTGGGGGCTGCCTCTGGGGGTTTCTCTGGTGGATTAGTGCCCATGATCCTGGCGGGAATTGAGGAGGGAACAGAAGGAGCCTGAGTTCAGCAGCCTGAGTGCTGGGGTACAGACCACTTGAGTGGAAAGGACTTAGAGGGTGGTTTTTTCTTACACCGTTTCCTTACCTCTGAGAGCAGAACTGACTTTCCCCAGCAAGATTAAGCCCATTAAAATCTTCCTCCTGAGCTCAGGCTCATCTACTGGACACCCCCATGTAGATGTCCACATCATGTCTCAAAATCAGCTCATCTTCCTCCAACCTTGCTCTTACCCCTGTGAACCAAAACAAATCAGCAACCAATCAACCAAACAAAAAACAATTGGGTCTGGTAGGTACCCTGGATGGATTTGTCTCAGGTACCATGGTGAGCCACTGGCACCTTAGAAGATGACATTGTAGCCCCCGTTTCTCACTTTAAGCTCCCTTGCTACCCTCTGCATTCCTTTGCCTTTTACCTAGTTTTTTTTTCCATGTATTTTTTCTTTTTTTTTTTTGAGACAGAGTCTTGCTCTGTCACCAGGCTGGAGTGCAGTGCCGTGTATTTTTTAAAAGATTCTTTGACTTATTGCCTTGTGCTTATGATGTGTCAGGTACTATTTAAGTGCTTTAGATGTATCAGTTCATTTACTCTTCATAGTAGCTCTATGAAGCAGGAACTATTATCTCTATTTTACAGACGAAAAAACTGAGACACACAGAGGTTGAATATTTTACCTAGGGTCATACACTAAATAAGCAGAGTCTGTAAACTCTGTTCTCTGAACACTGTCCTGCGTTGCCTCCCAAATGCCAAACCCATGAGACATTTGGTTTAGTTTTTTTTTTTTTTTTTAAGATTCTGCCTTTCAGATGGATGACATTGGCTTGCCCAGTCACCCACCCACCCATCCATCTATCTATCCATTCATCCATTTATCCATCCATTCAACTACCCAGCTCTTTATTCAACAAATATTTATTGAATATATCTATTCTATGCCCAAGACTTCCAGGTGACAGTGGAAGCAAAATCAGACACAGTCCTTGCTGTCCTAGAGCTGACAGACTTATGGAGCAGACAGACAATACATTAACACACCGATGAGTGTGTATTATAAGTAGACATAGGTGCTCTGAAGGACAGGGTTGCAGCGCCTTTGCATCACAGCTATGGCTGCCAACCTAGGCCCTGCATCCCATTTCCCAACTTTTTATTTTTTGAGACAAGGTCTCTCTCTGTCACCCAAGCTGGGGTGCAATGGGGCAATCATAGCTCACTATAACCTCAAACACCTGGGCTCAAGCAATCCTCTGGCTTCAGCCTCCCAAGTATCTGGGACTATATGTGTGTGCCACCATGCCCAGCTCATTTTAAAACTTTTTATAGAGATGAGGTCTTGCTATGTTGCCCAGGCTGGTCTCCTGGCCTTAAGTCATCCTCCCAATTGGGCCTCCCAAAATGTTGGGATTGCAGGCGTGAGCCACTGCATCCAGCCCTATTTTCCAATCATGACCTACATCCCTGAACCTTCATCAGATACAATTTCCTAAGCCTAAGTTTTCAGGGGCTCCCACCAGTCTAGGATCCCAATGTAATGTCCAAAGTGCCTTCCTTATCTGCCACAGTTTATTTGGGGTGAATAGTGTCTTCAGGTGTGACCAATCCTAGCTCTTGTCCCAGCTCAAGGGAGGTAAAGTTTTAATGTTACAAACCTCCTGGTTATTTGATCATTTGATCACAGATAGCATTTTTATCTGTTCTGCATTTTGAGCAGTGGTAGAATCTTTTTTTTTTTTTTTTTTAA